>JAQFXU010001761.1:0-25723 GCA_034693705.1 Spatulosminthurus flaviceps | reverse complement strand
TTTTTTGCGCAAGCGAATGATTCAAAAGTTGAATATTCTACTTCTTGCGAGTCACAAAAACGCATCTTCGTAAAAAAAATTAGTTTTCATACACAATCTTCGAAATAGGAAAATTTCAAAATAAAATAATTTTTGGTTTTGAATTCCAAAAAATTGTCTCTTTCTAAAAAATTGCATTTTCTAAAACGCGAGTTTTAGTCAAAACATAACAATACCCTTTAAGGGTACAAGTCCTTGCGTCCCGCTCACGAAATTTTGCCAACGAGTTTACACTTATGAAAACGATTTTTGTACAAATTTATTCCAAAATCGTAACGTGAGAACACCCTTTAAAAATTCGTAGTGCTAGTTGAACGGTGACTATGTAGCAACCAAGTATCCAAAATTGTTGCAGACATTCGATAAATCCTAAAATAACGGCAACTGGGACTTGAAAAAAATTAGGCAAATGAAGGTTATACTCGCATTGACATTAAGCCCTTGACTTTTGAAATCGGTCCAAGGGTTCGGCGGTTATCATGAAATCTTTGTTTTGAAGGGGTGAGCAAACGCATACCTAGATTCTTTTTTAGCAAGCGAATTTTCAAAAGTTGAAAATTCTAAAACTTGCAAGTTAAAAAAACCCATCTTTGTAAAAATATAACAATTATTTTCAAGTTAGGATTTTTCTTATTTCGAAGGTTTATTATTTTGAAATAGGATTTCGTAATAATATTAATTTCTTTACTATTATTCTTATTTTGCTGTGTGCATCTTCTTACTGCATTTTTGTCGTGACTTGTGCATGGAAAAAATTACAACTAGACTTTAAAAATCAAATAAGCGGTTGCTACTGTTATAGCAAACTATTATTCCTTATTTTAGTGTCTCATGCATTAATCAATTTTCATTAAATTGAGGGAAAGATTAATAAACTAATTCGTTATCCTTTATTCTATTAAAAATGGTGTTATTTTGCTGTTTCCCACAATATTTAACCATCTCCAATAAACATAATCTTCTGCGCGATACGAACTTAAATAAACAGAAGTATCGGCAATCAAAAGGATACCCGCTTTTTTATACCGAAATGGAGCGTACCCCACGCCGGACACATCCATCAACTTCACATTCATCGTACAACAACAGTTACCCCAATAACGTGACACAGTCACCTTCAAGACACCAAAATCAACAACAAACACAATTATTTACAGAAAACCTCGGAGGCCTACCAATGGTCATTGACGCATCCAGCTGGAAGAAAGGCAAGCCTGCCCAAGAACAATGTGACATTAGGGGTCCTCAAGCAAGACAACTAGGAGCGGATAGGGAAAGATTAAAAGATATGATGGCAGATAGTTTTTCCAGGAATGAGACCATTTCAATCCTTCCTGGATTTAAGGACACCAGGTAGAGGTGCAAGGAACTTGAATACGTTACTAAACGAAACTACTAGACACCATTCACATTATTCCAGATAAGGCTGAGCAAAATTCGAAATTAAATGAAATTGATATGAATTTTAGGTCAATAGCAAAACCTTGCATTAAATTAGCAGCCTCCTCCAACAGCTTCAGCCACAGGAATGCCATTAAAGCTGACAAGGCTGTAGCGGGCTATTGCCCTCAGCAGGGTTGGAAGCTTCAAGAATTCCAAAATCAGCAAAGACAAGCTCAACAACAGTATTACCAACAACCGCCCTCTACACAAAATAGACAACAACATTTACAAAATGGAAAAGTTCATGAAGTGAGAAGTGACCGCGGTGCTGGGGGTGACAACGATCAAACACCTTGGCCCTATAGTAAGTGTCAGAAGAGTCAGAGAGCTATTCGAGAAGCACAGGCGGCTTACAAACGGGATTTGGATCGACAAATAGAGGAGAAACGTATGAATCAAAAGGGCAATTCAAGGTCAGGTAAGCGGTACAGAAGAGTAAAAAAATATTTCATTCATTTCTAAAATATTAAATACGTTTCGTCTCCCTATTAAATAAATATTTTTTTCACACATCCATAGCTGCAGCTGCACCAGCAACAAAAACGACCAAAGATTCCGAGACACCTCGACCAATTAATCAAAGTGTATCTTTGGAAGCTTTTCGTAACACGGGATTTCTTCCTCCTTGGTTTGACCCCATTCGAAATAACCCTTTGTACACCAACGCCCACCCGGCCCACCAAGATCCCAAACAAGATCATAATCCAACGATGATGTGTGAGGAGGATGGTCAGCATGCTGAAGGATCATCGGAGCAAAATCAGCAAACCATGACCTCCTCACAGGCGGAGGTCCTTCCCAAGACGAATAATAATAACTCGTGTCCAATTGACTATCAGCCATCACAAATTATGTATGCCCCGAATCCGCCTAACATCGCTAATTTGGACGGGAATTATTACATTGTATCTCAAGACATTCTAAACCAGTTAAACCAGGGTTCACTACAAATCCAAAACTTATCATTATTCCCCACACCCACCTACAACCAAAATCCCTCCGTACAGCAGAATGTAGCTCCAAATCAGTCCCATTCCAGACAGCAAATCATAGGAGCTTCTTCCAGTGAGAATGTGCAATTATCAGGAGCATCTATGAAACAGCAACATTCATATCAATCGCAACCCCAGCCAACTGATCAACAAACTCAAAATAGTAATAATAATCAGCAAGCATCGTCAATACAGTCAATACATATTTCACAAATTCAGCAGCATCAGCAACCTAATGGAAATCCTCAACTGCATCAGCAACAATCCATGCAACAAAATATTTGGACTCCATGGCTAGCTCCAAATAATAATTTTTCTTTAAATCTCAGAAACTTACCACCACCACCAACTCCACCCCTCCAAGGTGAGTCAACCCAGACTAATCAAAGTTCCCCAAGAGGAGAAAATTCTCAAGCAGGTTTCCATAACAATCAAGATGGCGGCCGACAAGACAGTTTATCAAGTGACTCCGTCCCTGCACCACCACACCATTCCGATGAGCCTAAAAATTCTCAACAACCGGAATCTGCAACACTCTCTCCAAGTCATCCTGAGGAACCGCATGAAACAAATCCTGATTCCACGGGGGAATCACTTCTAAAAATTGATTCTCCTAACGACAATCCCGAACAGTTCTTTGAGCGGGAGCGATCTGGTGAGGAACCAAGGCCTAATCCTTTGCCGCATGTTTCGCAGGTAAATTGATACACTTTTAGGCATCTAAATTAAAAATATAGATTGCAGTAGAATAATTTTCTCCATATCCATAGCATCGAATCACTGGTATGAAAATAAAAACAATTCGTGTAAATAATAGACATCCAGTCAGCGCCCGAACGAAGAAGATATGAGACTTCGTTATAAATCCGAATTGGCCAAACAGATTGAAGAAAAGAAACGCTTGGAGCACGAAAAGGCAGCAAAGCAGGAAGAAGAAGAAGCTAGGATGCAAAAGAAAGTCGAAGAAGACCAGAAAAGAATGGTTGAGGAGTACGAAAAGGAGCAAAATCTGGAGAAAATAAAGGTAGTTTCTTAAATATACAAACATAGCATTTACAAATTGTTTACAGTTAAGAGAACGTAGTGTTTACGAAGGCTTATTTTAGCAAGAAGAGTACAAGAAACGACAGGAGATGATCGTCAAGGAAATAGAAAGGCTTGATCGAGCTGCCGAAGCAGAAAAAGAAAGAAAGAAGCTGGAAAGAAGGAAAAGTCAGGCAGCCTTGCTGATGCAACGGAAATCCGAAGAAAGCCTGGAAGAGACGACGAAACCACCTCAAGTTTACGAGTCGCCCATTGACCTGACAGTTTGTGCTGCTTCCAAGTGGAAGCATTTAGAGAGGGTAAAATCGCCCGTTAAATCCGAATCTTCGGATGAGCACATTTCAGATTGTCATTCTCCTCGTCCAAGAACAGTTGTGATTTCCCAGCATAGGCGTAATTATAAATTTATTATAATATAATGTCGCAAATCCAATTTTTTGTATTCCTTGGCTTATCATTTCTTTGGTACTTTGCTTTTAGCAGCCATCCACGATACTCCTCGTTCAAATGCTCCTTTGAGTGAACCGCTTCCGTCGTCATCTACAAATTCTTTTGACAATGACAAAATGCAAAATGACATTTCATTCCTTGCAACTGTGAGGCAAGCACTTAGGGACGAGGATACTAGGATCGGAAATATTATTAAGAAGAAGGAACGGTTTTTCGTTACTATTTAACCTTTAAAGGCTCTTCTTGAGTGCTGTAAACCCGCTATTTCTGTACTACATTAAAAAGCGTAAAAAGTGGAACGATTTTCTGGCCTTTTCTTACTTTCTTTGGCTTTTTTGTGTACAAAAATAAAGAAATAAAAGTGTCAGTTATTTATACGAATAATTTAGGAATGAAAGTTTAGTTACAACTTTCTGCTTCTGCTGTAATTCCTTATGCATATCTAATAGGCAAAGGGTATTATCATTGACTAAGGAGATGAACTCCATAACACGTATATTGGAGTGGACTGATCATCATAATGGGAATACATTGAAAATTGAAACATACATAGATGCTTCCTCTTATGATTATCTCGTACTAATAGCTTCTTTATGTGTTGATATGTTGTAATTACAAATAGAAATGTGCTTAACGCTATAATGGCGTAAGCCATCCACGGTTATCCAATTACCACCAACCTGAGTAAATTCGGATAGAGAAAGTGAGATTACAATTAACACAGCCATATTCCTACATGGACTATTGATTGTCTACAGGAATATGGCCATTCCATATTCTTATAATCTGTGCACATTTATCGGGACAAATCTCTAAATATTAATATTACTAGGCAATATGTTTACGGATTGCTTACATTCACAACAGTTCTTGGATTGGGATTCTTTACTTTTGGATTAATCACTAATTACGCTTGCGTAATGTGGTACAACCACAACATTGGAAATGTATGTTTTAAAGAAGAATCATTCTTGTGGCTTAAGCAAACATGTTGTACTAGAATGTGTATTATTTAGAAATTTAGTTGATTTATTGCTTTGATATAAAAATCTTGTGATTCATATACATAATAAATGCGTATATATTTACGATAAAAGTAATACCTAGGTAGGGGTGCAAGAAAACATCATTAAAAAAAAGAGTAACATATGCGTTAATGTTGAACATTTTTGTAACATCGATATTTACTTAATCATTCAAAGTATGGCATAACGGCATAAGTATAAAATAAATATACGAACACTCGGCACTGCATTCAAAATTGTAGACCAATAAGAAAAAAATGCGCTACAGCGTTCCGAGTTATTCGACTTAGGCTTTGATGGAAAACAGGAAATCTTTGCTCCTATATAACATCACTCTTACTTCGCTCAAACCTTGATAAAATCTAGGAATTGATTCTTCTCAAAGCTTGTGCTTCTGCCTTTTCAACTTCAACTGCTTTTTTCATGTGTGCCAGAAATTCATGTAAGGAGCAATTTTCTCTTCGGACGAAATTAACATGAGTGAGGAATGGTATCTTCCTCAAAGCTCGGCCGCTTAGACTCACGCTGAGACTGCAGTTACATGTTACATCATTTTCATGACAGTAATGACATTCAAATAACAAAACAATAAGAAGTTAATGAAATTTTAAATACTCCCATGACTTACTTGGAAATGTTAGAAAGTTGATGTGCGCAATCATAGAGAGCATGATTTTTGTCTAAATTTGTACATGTTGTTGGTAGTAACAAATTTTCTTCTGACAATATGATGCCCACACGTATAAGCTCGTTCACAGAGCTTGCTAATATACCATAAATGATGTCCGGTGGAGGATTTCCAATGAATATCTTCAGATCAGCTCTGTCGACGAATGCTAAGTCAATGGAGCCGACAACATTAGAAGTAGTCAGAATCATCACGTTCGGATACCTGCGATTGTTTTACGGAATTAGCCGTGATAAAAACATGAAATTAAGTCGAAAGACGTACAAAAACTTCAAGCTTCAATTTCCTCGACATTGTGCATTTGGATAGCCATATTATTGCTCCATAAATATGGCTGAATGTTATCCTGATCTACCAATATTACGTCATTACGTGTCTAGTTGTAATATTCCTCATAGGTTAACTGAACATAACAAACTAATTTATAGTTAATTAAAAAGACATATTTTCCTCGAAGAGTCGAAGACGATAAGAATGGAAGGAAATAATAAACAGAAACAGTACCAATACCAAGCTCTTTGTAGCTCTATAATGAGGAATTTACCTGTCAGCCAACGAGTACTATCATGCCACTAAAATACGCTGCACTAAAGTATTAACTAGTTCATGAGGCAGAGGCACTAATTGGCTAATGATATTATAAGCATAAAGTTGCATACTGATGTCAAACTTATAAAAGGTGCATTTTTCCAACCGCAACATTCACAGAACCGTGTAGAGACGAAAAACACTTCCAGCAATAGTACAAAGTTACATCAAAATGAAGGTAACATCATTTTTAAATTATTGCTGACATTTTGGAAATTGTTTGCTTGTTATTATTTTTAGTTTTCTATAATAATTGTAGAAATACTTGTGACAAAAATTTTATCACAATTTGCAGGGTCGTTTTAGTTGTGCCGTGGTTTGTTTGATTGCATTACTACCCAATCTTTTCGCATTGTCAGAAGAACCCCAGCCAGAAGTGCTACCAAAATCCCAAGCAGTTGATACAACATCTATGGGTAACTCCCCACCGGGGGGTGAAACACCGGTTCGCGAAGTGTCAACATCATCATCACCTGATGTTTCTACTCAAATACCTCCAGATTTAAACAACGCAACAGTCATAGATGGAAACAATTCTACAACCGTGGTTGGCAATACGACAGTAACAGTGATAGGAAATGACACAATCATCGTATCTAAGCCCGGAAATAATGTCACTGTTACCGTACTTCCGGGTGGAGGTGTGGCTATAAATGTGGTTCGTCCTGGACAAAATATCTCCATAAGACCGGAGGGAACAATCGTCAGCAATGGACCGGTCTCTCAAAAGTCACATTTTTTTAAAATGACCGAGAGCATTGCATTCAGAAAACCGGATTCCAACCTGCCGCTATTAAACCTTCCCCTCTTTCAAACACTGCCACAAAGACGCAGATATCGTCTCCCCTTTTTGATCCGAATGCGTGATTACGCACCACTCTCTGTAAATCGTCCGGAACAATATTCAAATGTGGGTTTAGATGGACAAGCGCCAGGCCTTTCCACGAGTTCCGAAGAACAACCCGGAGTATATGAAAACAGTGAGGAGTGATATGCGTAGCACGTACGCAAAACGAAGGTACAAGGCAGGTCGAAAATTAAATCTAATTGACAATTCCAATGCTTATATACTAATAGAGTCGATTCTATTAACTGTCTAATATTACTTCATCAAAGTTAAGTCATAGGTTCCCATTTTCACATTAAAGTTTCATAAATAATTATGGATTACCTCTTAATACGATCGATCTGTGTAAGTAGTGCGTTGACAGCGCGAATAGAGTCGGAAGGTTCATTTCCAGATTCAGCGGACAATCGACACTTTGCTAGACTTTCAACTTCATCAATTAATAAAAATACTAAGGAGTGAGGATCTTCAATCAATTCTTGGATTTTATCAAACATTTTCATCACAAGTTTCCCACTCTGAAAAAAATTGATATCACTTTGATAAGCCAGGTAATAAAAACGCATTTCTAGTGCACTATGTCACTAGCATTTAACTATTGAATAAAAAAGCACAAACAGCTTACCTCTGAAAACCACTTAGAAAACAAACTGTGGCTGTTAATCTCAATTAACTGGCCATATCTAAATCTGGACCCCAGTCTAATAGTAGCTTTATGAGCTAACGCTTTACACAGCGACGTCTTTCCCGTGCCTGGTGGCCCATGCAGTAGAATAACTTTATTCCAAGCAATAAGAGCTTCGTCCACATTTTTATCTGCATACAATACCGCCGTCTGGACGTAATCCATTAGCTAAAAATTATTAATTGACATCCTTACATACATAATAATTAAAATACTTTCCCCGTTCACATCATCTCGTTCACAGCACGATTATTAACCCAACACTAAAATCCTCATCAAGACTTACCCTAGTTTTCACATCCGTCTCAAATATTAAACTATCCCAAATTCCATGAAAGTTTTTCGACGGTAGGATCCAGTGATGAGATGAAGGTGAGTTCCCATCTTCTTCTTCATCATCCATAAATTCTGCATTCTCTCCATCTTCGTTTAATTCATAAACATGGATTTTGAAGCTCTGTATTCAAGAAACAATCCACCTTGCATTTATACACACAAACCAAGACTCCAGAACACAAATTCTCCCATCTGCACCTTAAATAGTTCACATGCATTACCGTTTCAATTATACCATCGTCATTATATCCATTATCATCCGAAATCCTACAGGCCGACTGGAATTCAAAGCAGTCCGTGTCAGCCCATGTTGACGAAATCGGACAAAATGATATCGAATTTATATGCTTGCTCAAGTCTCTATTCGCTGGATCCTGTAGCCGGAAATTTTCCACAGGGTTGTTGTAATTATTCAAAGCCTTTTTCACCAAAATCTCCACTTCCGAACGTTTTAGTTCACTGCAATACAATTTCAATAAAAACTCCCTTCCTTAAAACTTCAACTTTTTGTTAATTCTTCCCAACGGGATACCGGATATAGGAAAGACCATGTCATATATCAGCAACTCAGTAGAAAAAATTGACCGTTATGCGTCAGTTACCTCCGTAGATTGCGAGCAACTTCAACGTGAATACATTGAGGATCCATAGGAACTGACGAACCTGTGAAATATCAGGACGAAGTTAGACAGCCTTAAGTTACTAACTGAACTGAACGCTCCGCAACTGTCAACTTCTAAAAGGTCAATGAGATGACGATATAGCGTCTTCGTCAACAGTCAAAGTTTTGCCTTCGGCCTTCGCCTTCGTTAGTGGTCCAGCAAACATCAATAATCAGACACAACTCACACAACACACAGCACTTAACGTGAAACATGTGTACTCACTCGGTGTCTATAGCTTTAGTGTACGTTATAACCGAAGGAGGGAAATTCATTTAGCGCTTTTAAGAGCAATGACGATAAAAATGTGCCATAGAGTCAAAGACTTTCTATGAAAAGTGAAAGCTGGTTTCAGCTGCCTATTGGCTTGTCGTGTCCCTTATATTATAAATAAATGTGTTGTGACTTGTTTCTTATTATAATTATTATACATACATATATACTATATACATTTCCTGCTTGTTGACCATTGACGACTGTACATTGTATCACATATGTAACGTAATATGTAGCCCATTGCATTGCATTGCGATCAGTGTCTTTAATCCATATATACTGTATATACTTCATGTATAAAGTTCTTCATAAATATATTTTTAATGGTACATATATTGTTCTCTACTATGAGAACAACATTTCAATGGTTTTGTGAAGTGACACGTATGTTCGAAGTTTTTAATTAATTTATTACCTAACTATTAAATGTATGTATGTAACTATTTAAAAAATTCGGAATATTCAGCAATCAGCAGCTAAATAATATTCATTCAGCGTACATAGACAAATATATAGGCAAACCTGTGGTCTTGAAATTGGAGATTAGTTTTTATATGTATGGTTGCAAGTGTTAATATCGACATAATTTAAACAAATAGGTAATTTGGTATTTTTTAGGAACGGTAATTAAAAAGGTGAATTAAACTTGGATCATGGCTGGTGCTGCACTTCGTCGACTGATGGCAGAATACAAACGTAAGTAGGTTGTTTTATAAATTTTGTATCGATCCGTATTTATTATGAAATCGTAATATATATACTTACAAAAAATATCGATATCAATGAGTAAGAAGGAAACAGGACGGGAAACGGGAATTATTATAATATATTTTTTGTAACTGAGGATGAGGAAGATTATTTTAATTTCTGGTAGCTGGAAGTTTGCAGAGCAAAATTGTGGTAGAGTTCTTAAAAACATGTTTGTTTTGGTTACCACAGAATTGACATTAAATCCCCCAGAAGGAATACTTGCTGGACCTGTGGACGAAGAGAATTTTTTTGAATGGGAGGCGTTGATTACGTGAGTTTGTTGAGGATTTATTTATTGGTTGGAGATATTTATGATTAATAAGGTTTGTATGGTCGTAAGTTCATTTTGACATTGAAGTGAATTTGGAAGATGCTGATGACAGTATTTTTGGATTTAGAGGTCCTGATGGAACTTGTTTTGAAGGAGGAGTTTTTCCGGCGAAATTAATGTTCCCATCTGATTATCCTCTCAGTCCTCCTAGAATGAAATTTACGTGCGAATTATTCCATCCCAATGGTAATTCTGAATAGTTTTGTGTGGATTTTTATGTTATTTTGTGAAAGCACCTTTTATTGTGTCTTGACTTATGAAACTGCGACTGTGAAAGTTTAGTACTGGTGCGATCTTTAATAATTATTGTTAATATGGATTAGGTATAACTTGAATTGTTATTGAACTAGTGTACGCCGACGGAAGGGTCTGTATTTCAATTCTGCATGCTCCCGGGGATGATCCAACAGGTTATGAAACTCGAGCAGAGCGTTGGAGTCCTGTGCAATCTGTAGAAAAAATACTCTTGTCCGTCGTAAGCCTTTTAGCAGGTAATAGTTGATTTATTTGTAATTAAATAGATAAGTCTCCTTGGAGTTTATAAACGATGGGCGTACTTGTTAATGTTATTTCCAGAACCTAACGACGAGAGTCCAGCCAATGTAGATGCAGCTAAGATGTGGAGAGATAATCGTGGGGAATTTAATTCTAAAGCTGTTCGTCTGGTTAGATCGACTTTAGGTCTTCCTCCTCCAGAATAGTAAATATACCATCTTATGTGATCTGTAACTGGTTGTCAAAATTTCTGGGATTTTGGAAAATGCTAGTATTCCTGATTTGTATCTTTGTGTATCGATTTCGCTCTTAAAAATTAAAAACATTGAGAAACATTTGCAATTTTAGTATTTTTTACTATTTCATAACTCGCTGTATTGTTACACCTTTACATTGGCTGAAATTGTAGATCACACTCTATAAGAGTTATTCAAAGCTTCCTTTTAAATCAGCTTTCGATTTTTGCTATCTGCGTTTCTGTAGTCACGCAAGTTTTATTTACGGAATGTCCCAATGCTAAGTTTTCTCTGGAATAAAATTCCTAATGTAATAAAATATCCAACCATGGCCATGTAGGAAAGGATTGATAAGCATTTTTATGTACACAATGTCTTATGTATTATCGTTCGGTTGAGTTTGTACAGTCAGACGGAACTCGGGCTAAATGACTTGCAGGAAGTTGAGTGTGCGGCTGTACTCTTGCAATTTATAACGGCAGTCAATGCACCACCTAAACCTTCTTGTATCAGGGGTATTCAGAAGTTACAGTTATACTAACCAGCACTCCGACTGCCCGGCACTTCCATTAATCCCTACGCAGTGAAATGAATTATACCAAGCCAATCGAGACTTCATAGAGCGTTGATAAATTCAACGAAGCAGTGATATTTCCATCCCAGAGTATTTTAGTTTCCAGTCTAATTCCTTCCTAACCACTCTCCGTTCTTTAAATTGTATTAGCCGGCAAATTAAATAATTCCTGTGATTTCAGCTGCGGTAAAATTTATTCATTTTTTATCTTGAATTCACATACTTATAAAGTGAAGCGTACTTTCTTTGGACGGGTTCACAGCTAACTACTGAAGTTAATGTGTATACTTTTGTGTATAAACTTTATATAACTGTAAATATAATCTAAATAGCATTATTCAACGGTATTAATTGTGTGGAAACCTTGAAAAATCAGTATAAACATCAAACAGGACGATTTTTACTTGAAGTAGCACCACCCTCATTTTTATTTGAGAGTATTTTCTCACCCGGCAGAATTGAATTACAGTGCCATTATGCCTTGCTGTGCTCCTCGCTACGGAACACTAATCGTTGCTGGAATCGATTTCGTAAGTAATTATATATCATTCTGGTGATACTCAGTGTTGGTAAGTAATTAATAGTTCAGTCGACTGCATTTATGACAAAGGTACTTCATACTATATATATATGTTCTTGACGTTATGCTGGAATGTCCCGACACTGCGCACTGCTTGTTGAATTCCTTAATGGTCTTCAAACATATCGTCAAAAACCAATAATTTTATTATTATTCAATATTTGTACGCCGTTTCAATAGCCTTGCAGCATTATATAAGTAGAAAGGCATATAATGTAGTAATAGTAGTGATGAAATGTACATAGGCAACTTAAGCAGGTTCACCAATAAGTACAACTTTAAAATATATGCAAGTATTAAATAACAAAATACCAAATACCAGCTTGCCCCAAGCCTGGGACTCACGGTACGAAAGGACCAGACCAGTTTACAATAGTATTGACTTACAGCTTACAGTTTCGTCGAGGAAACTTGCTTTCACTGGTGGCGTGGTGGCTATTAATTACGAATCGGTTATGTACTGAGTGCTGACATTTGAATTGAAAGACACATAAGACAGTTTCTCATAATTATACAAAACTATAGGAGAGAAAGTTTTTCAAAAGCAAAATAAGTATTATAGTAGTAGGTATAATTAGTATAATACTTTCAAATACGTGAAACTTGAAAGTTTATCGAATGCACTTAATGCATCGTTGCCTTAAGTCCAAAAGGTACCATGTCGATGAAACTTCAGAGATGATGCCTTTTTTACTTCAGCCAACGATTTATTCATGTATATGTAAAGGAAAAATTCACAGGTCAGATCTATTTATACATGTGCCTTCAACTGTATTTTCACTTCCATATGGCAGAAGTTTATACATGATTTGTTTTCCTTTCCCTGGATACAGTTTGCTGGAGTTACCGGTCTCATCGTGCTCGCATTTCGAAGTAAATTCTACAGACTTGACATTACAACCTTACATAAAAAGTACACACTGGTACATATATACATACGAATGACAAAATTGCTTTATTGCGGCGCACCTCCGTACTATTATGTACTCAGAATCAATCTCTGATATGTATATATGTATACGTACTTTCCTCTCTACCACTCTAGACGTGTGCACTTTTAGCTTTTTCCCAGTGTTCAAAATCAATAATTTATATTCAATTCAAATATCAACTCCGTGCTGTTATACATCAGCACTATTCAGCACGAACCTCCAAACCATTTATGTATTATGTATGCTGTCCCAAAGCACCCACCTGGGAATTGGGAAATTATCATGACGCACAGATTGATTTCAATAATTATTCCTCCGTTTCTCCCTCTATGTAGATTCTGCAATGTTCTTGGTTTGTGTCCCGTTTCCAGCAACCGTCCTGATACTTCTTGGGATAACACTAGCTATGGCTTACCTAAAGGTGGGGCTCGATGAGACATTTGAGGCAAAATTATTATATTTATTATTTATTGTATGTACACTTTCAAAAAAGCAGTAACTATGAATTATATTAATCAGAATTATAAAACATACAAAATAAATTAGCCCTGAAAGTGTAACCATCGGCTGTAGCCTGGGCCAAAACTTGTGGCTACCTTTATATTTTTTGTCAAGCTCAAATGTTTTAGATTTAGATGTTGTAGAGCAGTAGTAATTTCGTTAATAATTTTTTCAGTTTATGTGAATTTGAACTGTGAACACGCCTTTATTTATATTACAGAGAAATTATATACTTGCATCCATTTCCTTTGGTCTGAACGTCCTCCTTATTATGGGTTGTGCAGCCATAATACTTATTGTATTGATTCACCGGGAATTTAGGGAGTACTCTTTTACTCCCATTATAACAGCTGCGCTCTTTTATACAATTGTCATTCAGGCACACTTCTCTTGGGTTGTACACGACTTCCGAGTACACAGACTTTACCTTGGATATCATCGGCGACTCCAATATTTGGACAACCAGACAACTAGTATCGATGAGGATTGATTTATCTCATTCATCATGCTATTCTTCATATTACCAGGCAGAATGGTGAAATTGAGATACGAATCCGAAGAAAATTGTCTTCCCTATCTTTTATGAAGAGGGGAACTCTAATTTCATCAAATTATATAAGAACAATATCTGCTTGTAGGAGAGAACTCAGAAGAGACTAATTTCTTGCTATGGTACATAGCATCAGTTCCTATTACTCAGAATGAAAAACACATTGTATAGAATTGTTTTATGTGTATACCATCACCCGGCTCGGGGGAAGTACATTGTTTCAATTGTTCTTATTGCACCGTACACGTTCCACCGATTTGTGTACTTCCCTGTCAGTGTCCGCTGTTTGCTTTTAATGTCCTTAATACTCAGGATACCAACGGCAACATTGTAAAGATTTGGATGATAATGCATTGAAAATTCAGGCAAAAAACAATAAATTTAGTGCTGCATAACGTTAACAGAGATAAGATTTTACTGCTATGTAAACGATCAAGGAAATACTCAAAACACAACCATTAAACTCCGCAACATAAATATCAAAGTAGAAAAGACTAGATTTTACATATTAAAGACAATACCGTAGCGTTCTCACCATCTGTCACTCCCATTTTCACTCATTAAATTGGAATACGAAATAATTGTATTAATTATATATGTATAGATCACATCACGATAGAAGTGTCATAATTTTGGTATATAGGTATTTAACTTCAACATAATAATTTATAATACATCACTAGCTTACGTACAAGAGTGCATTACAACAAGATTGCGAGACGGGCAGTTACGTGATTCAACCGGAACGAGAATTAGAACAATAATTATGGTAATAATGAATAGTATTTCTTCTACATCTAATGATAATAACCTGCTAGTTCTGGTAAAGATTAGAATCACAAACTCATCGATACCAATATATGGTACATCACTGTCTTTGTACGAAGAGTGTAGAGACATCACTGGAAAAGATGCTGTAACACTCATGTTCCTATATATCATTACATCTAAACATCGTGAATCATGAACCAAGACAACATCGGTTGCAAAACGTTATATAGATTTCACATCAACATCAGTTCAATTCTGTCCTGGACAGAGAACCGTTGTCTAATATAATATTTGGTGAAACACATTCACAATTAGTACAGTTAAAACTGGCAAGAGATGCCCAAAATACATACAAGCAAACCTGGTAACTTGTGGGAAAATGCATTTTATGTATGCAAGGTCTCAATTTTTTAATAATTTGCATTTTGAGGTATACATTTCATAACACTTGACAATTCTTTGACTTGACAATTCCACAAAGTTTGCTAGACAGTTTCCTGGCCAAACTTGGAATTCCAAAGTTTCCTTCTTCTCAGACATTCTTCTTCTTGTGGCTTCATACTTTAATATGAACGTCAGGACTCTAGAACGTTAGCACAGGTTCATCGCGATGCTCTAGAACATCTGGAGAAACAACAGAAGGAACGTTAAAGCTTTGCATGAATATTAATGTTTCCTGTTCTGAGGGCTTCATGCATCGGTCTGACAACATTCTGGACTGATAAATTAAGCTTCTACCTTTCATAATAGAAGTGCACGGCAATGTAATGTACGTAAGAAAGGCGTTGAGCGGAACGGATTGGGCACGGCGAGACTCACGCCACATGTGAAAGGTCTGAGTGAATCCTCTCATGGTCCACAATGGATTGTACGCACCATCATCCAACTCTGAAAATTTCAAAACTACAGGTTACTATCTTCGGTAGCCTGATTATTCTACTTAAAATATACCACAGACTGAGTGCACTGCAAGAAGCGAAATAATGACTGTTCAGGTATCTACTCAAACATCTGTAAGGATTGGTCAAACTGATCAAAAAACAAGCTGGAATGACTTGAAGGAAAGTATTGCAATGAATGGATATACCAGTCTTATCATTGGAAGCTCTGACATCACACAAGTAGAGAATACGAACTCCAGAGGAGGTTAACTTATTCGGGAAGGTCCTCAAAAGTTTCTCCTTACAGATGAACCTGGCATCTTGTAAGCAAGCAATTGAAGAGGACTTGTCCAAGTTAAAACCAGATAAGGGTGTACTCGACGGAGGCACCACTACAGTCTTACTAGGAAGCAAAGGAGGTCGCCCACTTCGACGGACTATTGGTTCACAGTCTTTCTCTCGTTGTTCACGTGAATTTGAAGGAAGAGGATTCAAAGGAATATTATCTAAGGCCATGGACTGGGACCTCCGAAAGGGACAAGGGCAACCACAACATGTACTACCGGACGTGGATTCAGTCTCTACATTACTCGTGTCAGTTTGGGCACTACTAGGTACTGGATCATTAGGATCTCTCCTACTTGAGCAGTTCTTTGTTTGGGTTTGCATGCACTCACAGCCACAACATCCACAGCACCAAACATCATCACCCCTTCTGTCTGCAACGAAAAATCACATGGAAATAAAAAATTAGTTCAAACTACTCTGATTCTCTAGTACTCGCCTAAACTATTTTACACTCCACTTTATGTGTCCTACATACCATCAACCATGCTCAAATTCTTTTGTCGCATATATATAGTATATAACAGCACCTACAAAACACATGTATCACTACCACTTAAAAGAATGGTTAGGTTAGTACTCCTGCAGTACGTAATCTATTTGAAGCCAACCACCGATTTTTCTCTAGTCAGTTACAATAGCTTTGTTCATAACTATTTGCTTGCACATGAAAAAATTAAGACTAAAATGCGAATGCTACTTTTCACTCATTATTTGGAAGACAAAATACAGATAATCTATTTCACAACTACATAAACCCCTGTGACGACCTAGAGTGGCATACTTAAAAATACCTAATTATTCGACAAAAATAACTATTAAAATAGGTTGCATCAGTTTTTCTACAAAACTACCGAAAAGGTATCTTGCCAGCCCAGAGGAAAGTACAAACATGAAGATTTTCATGTCCGAAGATCATGCAGCTACTATTTACCAAGTCTTTTCAAACAACGCAGCTTTCATAGCATTTTCCTCGCACGAGCTATCGATTCTACGGAGTACAAGTCACTATACTACTCAATCAAAACTTAATAGCTATATACCTACAGCTACGGAACAGAGACAAGGTAGAAACCGCAGCCAGAAAAAACTAGTTACAGATTTTTTTATTGAGGGTTGTTTCTGAATCAGAGAGTCCAATAGGAACAAAGAGGTAAAAAAAGCCCAAGAGATTCCGAAATACTTATAATTTTTAAGCATTCTGAATCTCTAAATGAAACAGAATAAGCTGCAAAAGTAACAGACAGCTGTTAAAGGAAGCAATTAAACAAAGGTCTGATCAAGCAGATGAATTTCAAACTGTTTTACTTCTACTATGAAGTACTACTTGATTTGTGGTGCAATAAAACTGCTATTTAAAAAGCAGGATTTCAGTAATTTTACATATAGTTAAAGCGAAATCGTGAGTGACATGGCGTGGCAGTATTTAAATAAAAGCTAAATATTTGATGCTAAAAAAGGCACTTGGGTGAGAGTTTTGAAATGCTGTGTAGATTGTTGAAAAAAACTGCATTTTTGGAAGTCATAAATATATGCTCAATATATTGTAAATAGGCGGTGGTTATCTTCGCAAAGATAAAGTTGTAGTGAGATGTGGCAGGCAATACATAGAATCGCTTGTTTTCAGTTAACTTACCGTCTCTCACATCACCAGCCTCAATCTCCGCAAGGCCACAGTATTCCAATCCTTCATTCTGTGACCGAGTTCTCTTGGCGTTCGCTTCTCCACTGCTTCCACCTGCCTTTATAGATCTCCAGCCTGAGCGTGAGTAATTATTCAAATTCGAACTGGGATCACTCAGTCTCCGCTGAAAGAAGAACCAACACCCAAAATGGTGAATATGAATAAAAAAATGAGGTAAAAATAAAAGCATTGTGATACTGTACTTCCAAGGTAGACTTAAAACTATACTACAACGACTGTAATTTATCGTCAAAGGTAAAGAAAACATAAATTTATGGCCTTCTTGTATGGGAACTTCCCCAATAAATATTACTGACTGACATGCTCCGGTTGTTTCAAACATTTCAAAATATTAAAGGTGCCCCTTTTACAATTCTATCCCCAGTTAGTACAAGTATAATAAGTTCAAATAAAAACACAATATACTTGAATTTACAAAGAGTAAAACTGACATAATGTTGTTAAGCATACAATTTCAGAAACAACTTTGTAGGGGTTTTTGGAAGGCCTACAATTCCCTACTAACTCAATTCAAATAAAACGCAAATGGGACAAATAAATTGTTGATGACGCCTGAGAAACTTAGTATTTCCCTATGCAAAGGTTTAATGTTAAAAAATTACTAGCAAACATAGCATAAACCCGGGAGCTTATTGCACATACGTGATGCTTGAACACAAAATCTTCAGAATCTGACTCCACATCTGAGTCCCAAATCCCATCTGTCATACAAAATCCGGGTTCGGACGTGGGAGTCTCTACACCAGCACCTAGGTAAAAAAAATCAAAATAATAATTCTAGTTGATATTTTCCCATTCACTAGTATAAAATAATTGAAGTATTAATGCAAAGAGTGAAGATAAATATTTGCTTACAAGATATTAAGTACACTGACATGGACATACCAAATGGTTTTAATGTTCAATTATAACTAAAATTAGTTAGAATGACCTTTTTACCTTTTGGCTTAGAGACAGCAACTTCCGCATGACCCTTGCCGTAAGGACCCTTGAGGCGGACGTATTCCACACGTTGACTATGTGAGCTAGAGAAGAAGCCGAACGTCATCCTTTGCGCCATTTTACTTCCTATACTGGCCTACATTGAACAAGAGATATAGTTCATGCACACATACAAGGGAGCTTAATAAACGAGATCTCGTATTGATTTATTTTCATCTCTTCCTCCCTCAGTAAATCCCGTAAGCCTGGACGATTACACGTAGAATTCCGCCAAACCATTAATAAAAACTAAAAACACACGCTCTTCGTTTTTAGGGAAGTAGGATTTCAATGATATAATTATAGAATAGTTCGATAGTTCCCCTAGTTCCAGCAGAGAATAAAGTTGAAGATGAATTTGTGGTAATAAAGGAAAAAAGTCCTCAGGAACGCGTGATAGGATGGTATTATCATGTGGAAAGAATTCCTTCTCTCAAAAGCTCTTTAAGGTACAAGTGGGAAATAAGAACAGCATGGAATAAAAAGTTCCGGATAAACCGAAGTATTCTCACTGACTTAGTAAAACAGAAAGTTCCAACTTACTCTGGAATCATAAACCCTTTTCAAGGCGTCATATCGAATTGATCCCAGGAATAAAACTGCCTGGAAACCACCATCACGATCTGCTGCCAATAACTCCACGCATACCATCTCTCCATCCCGAATTGTCATTTCGCTGTAAACCTATGGAAGGACACAAGCAACAGGCATTGTGTAGATATAACCCAAAAAGGCAAACATTTCTCGCTATCCATTAACACTACATGGTGAGTCCTCATATAACTGTCATCAATTCTTGTCACAGCAGGACTGAAACCATCAAGTTCTAGGATAAACTTTAATAAAATCAACGAGACGAATAAGATTTTCCTTACTTCGTCAAAATTATCTACCATGAAAGATAAATATGGATATGTAATTTCTTCAAATTCTCCTTTGGTGTCCATTCTTCTGCGACTGGGAGAGGCATAAACTTTCTGCAAACAAGAGAGTGACTGGGTTGCAATTATCCTAGTATACTAATCCAAGACACAAAACCTCAAATTTACATCCATGGAGAAACCCAGGAATGAATTGTAATAAAAGTCTATGTACGTAAATACACACCTGGGAGTGTCTCTTTAGAACCTGCAATTCTTTCGGACTCGTTCTTGTGCAAATAGCTAGCGTTAGAGTATACTCCAGCTGATGAATAAGCAGATTCAGAAATACAGTTTCTTGCCATTCTATTTCCGGATCTCCTATTGGGAGCTTCTTACTATCTTTTCTAAATACTTCGACATCCGTCTGTGAACAATAACATTATCTCGTTAGTTTCAGCATATACTCTACCCTTCATTTAACAAAATAATTTGGACCTATACCAACTACGCAAGTTAACTGCCTGTAACAAATTAAACAACACACCTGAAATTTAGGCAACGTGACATTTCCTCTAACATGCTTTTTCCTAATAAAGAACAAAAGGTCATCTGCATCAATTGCACGCTCTGTTTGGAACAGAAAATGCCGAACAAACACATCCGTCCAATAGGTAGTACCACGACTCATAAACCCTGCAACATCTGCAAAATATCGGTCACAACAAATGCGTTATAATTCAAAGCCAACTCACTAAAAGTCAAACACTCACTCTTCCTTTAAATTAAATTGTACTAAACAACTTTCTTCCAAATCCACAATCCTATAACCTTGTAATGCAGCCTGCTGCAGCTCCTTTTGCTGTTGAAATTTTATTTCTTCGAGCAGAAGTTGTAATTGGGTTGGTGCCGGACTAGAAATTCCCGTGAATGCCATATCAATTCAAGAATCAATCTATAAAATAAAACAGTTTTCGGAAATCACTATCTTCTCCCTCTTGACTACACCCCTTCACCCAATATTAAGTGGATCCACTTCTTCCACAACCACCGAAAAAACCTGACTCCTTCAAATCCTCAGAAACGTATTAAACATCGCAAATGATTTCCAATGCCACAATCTCCAATCCCACAGTTCAACATACTTTTACATAATAAATAAAACATGACTAATTCATCGCGGTTCGTCATAATGATTGTAATACCATTTAGAATGACATTGGGCTGATATTCCACAGCGCAGCAGTGAATAATTACAATACAACCAGCACAAAATCCACATCTAGCACTTTTAAAATAATTTTATGACTTACCAGCTCGGGTATAAAGTATCTTCCTTTTTGGGATCTTCTACGATTTTTTTGATCAAAATAACCTTTCGTAGTCAGCATAGTTCTTCAACGCTCTTCAATATTTGATTTATTCACCACATTCTATATCTTCCAGTCATAAATTATCGCTTATCGCATCACCAATTGCAGAAGGAATTACTACACTTATTAAATCCTTATACCGTATATTCAGACAGAGATTATATTTGAATTGGCTTATAACCTCCTCTAATTCCTTTCTTACTATCTTAATTCTGCTACACTGCGGTGATTACAATAATTACAATAATTATTAGTACGATAGTAATAAACTCATCTTTCAAAAAACCTTACATTTAAACTACATCTTTATAAAAATTAGTACCGTATTTATTGAACAAAATAATTTCCTTTCAATTTAAATATCTACATACAGATATAATAATCGATTAGATGCCCTCAGTGAAGGATACACTGACTTGAAATACACAGATCACTATTTAAATATTTACAATTTATTTACATTAATATAACAAGATTGCAACTCTTTAAATATAACACCTTCAATTTTAGTTCATCAGTCTTATTTAATAAATAAACTTCCTACTAATTTATGGTCCAATTTCAAAATACCATTGAAATATTTTGCGAGTGTGATTTGCACTATATACATATAAACTCCTGCCCCTACATATACTGAGGAAATAGTTGCAGATATACGATACAGTTTACAACTTGAGAGTGGCAATAAAGAAGTCATCCGTTCAAGTCACATGTGAAGAGTGACAGATGAAGTGACGTTGAATATTTGAAGTTTATTTATGTTAAACACATAATTGGTACTTGTTTCAGACTTGTTCCATTAAAGGTATATTTTTAAATACTTGTGTAATGTTTCCGAGCTGCTAAATTAAATACAGTTCAATATTGTAGCTGAATACAAAAGGACGTTCAAAAATTCCAAGAAAATATTAGTTGTAATAATGGTGATGATTATAAGTCTGTGATGCAGTATGTAGTAGCACTAGAATGGGACAGAAATGACGTGAAGAGGATGATCCTTCTTGAAGCATGTAGGAGCTCCTGAGTGAGCGAAAGTGAAAGTTGTAGCGACAGGGAGAAAAATAGAGAGAGAGTACACACCTTCTGTATATTATCTTTGTAGATTTGCCAGCTATACTAGTAGAAATTCTAAGTAAAAGTAAATAGAAAGCTGAGGTGGTCTTGCTTGACATGAGCAAGAGTTTCGCAAGGGAAATAATCAATACTTGGCTTTATGTACCGCCCGTGTAGAATATATATATAGAGTTAATGTATATTTATATGTGTACATAATATGTATATCTGCATATCATGCTCTGTAAAAGCAAATTCAGTGCGAAAGTACGTACATATATCATGCACACGTTATAAGGATGTTATGGGATTAATTAAAGAAGGGCACGATGCTTGTTTTTCCAGCAAAATAATCGAGTAAAAGTGCTGCCGGATGAGTATGGGAAGTAGTATGAAATAAAAAGTAGGAGGTTAAATGTGCCCTAAGTGAGTGAGAGAGAGAGAGGCTACGCGGTGATGAGTATGAGAGAAAGGGAGAGAGCGAGAGCGGCTAAGTAACATGTCTTGATGAGTGCACAATTTGGGTAGACTTTTTCCCCAAGGGAACTATCCATGTACTTACTCATTAGGGAGCAGTGTATTTGTAATTATTGCGAAAGACTGCTCCTCTAAAATGTTGCAAGTGACTATTTATATATTTGCTAATGTGAGTTTGTACAACATGCGTAATTTCCACAGTGCTTGTGAAATTGCTTTTAGTTGGGTTTGGGAACCGAATGAGCTTTCCACGGTCATTATTAGGTACTGCATTCTTGATTAAGAGTCTTTTTAAGAAAGGAAGTTGCGTCATGGAGCCCTTTCCTTTTGGCACTTCAGTTGGCATTTGTATAGTTTGTAGGTTGCGATGGTGGTAGAATTGTACCTATAGATTTAGGGACATATGTTGCAATTTTTCCTAATTATATTTTCTCATTAGAAGAGAGATGGATATGAAACTATGAAAGTGGCGAACGAAATTTGAAATGAACCCTTGGTGAAAGATGATGCCAGCAGGATCTAATTACTGAAGATCTTTCTGGATAATTTTCGGTGCTCGTGAAGGCTGCCGTTATGGTGAGACAATGATAGTGCAGAAAGGCCACGTAACGCAATACACAATGCTTCACGATTCTATATTTTTCTTCAATTTTGGGAACTTGCTGTAAGGAACATGAATATTATTTATTAGAAAACTATGATGGTAATTATCTTGATGAGGCGAGCTCTCTTTACTAGGATATTTTTCTAGGCACAAATTAATGTAGTAGTGAGAGAAGACAAATCTTGGGGAATTAAGTATTTGTAATCATCAGATTAATTCAAGCAGGTATACGAGGAAATAATAATTATTGCTCGTAAAAACAATATGTTGGAAACTGGGTCTACTATTACTGAAACCAGATAGAAGTTTGGGAGTAAAGCTATTGAAGCTGTGAACACTTCGAAATACATAGCAGTGAGATTATATTGATGCTCATCACAGCTTGAGAGCTTTTATGGCCGAAGGCCACCATGTGCTCCAGTTATCCAGTTCTTGGCACTTCATTATGGGATAGAAAAGGCTTCCATTATGGCTTACTGACAAGAATCTTGTTACAAGATTTTGTTGTAATCAGACTTGCAATGTATGGCAGAAAGCGAAGGGGGGCCACGCCGACGTTAATCAACTACAGTAACAACTAAATGATTATCTCACTCAGCTCGAGTGTGACAGTGACAAGAACGATTAAAGAATACTGGTTATAGAATATGCTTCGGTTATTTTAATCTTCAGTAAGCAATATCCAAATGTTTGCTACCATCACGATGAAGATTTACATACAATACTATCACTTATCAAGAAAGATTCAACTGAAGTACGACGTTTATTTTTTTCACCAGCGGCTGCCACGAGGTCTTCTGTCAATGAACAAGTTAGCACTCTTGTTACGGGTTTTCATAAAATGACTTGATCAACAGTGAGTTTTTTCAGCTCAATGCACATAAATTAATCTCACTTGTTTCCCTACATCGTCATTGTTTTCTCTCAAATGGGTCAGACCACACTTTCATACCTAGCAATGATAACAAAGGATCAAGAAAGCCCCACACTAACTCAAAACAAATACGTAATATTAACAAATTTTTACACGACTTACCTCCTGGTTGAATTTCTTCTTGTACGATCCCAGCTCTATTCCGCGCTTGTTTCTTCTCTGAAACAAAGGAAGCGGAAAATTACACATTAGTCTGTTTCAAACATTTAGTATGCCTCATTCTCCCCTGTTTCCAGTTTCCACTAATCCGCAAAACTAGATGGAATCAGCATTAACAATTAAACCCTAACAGTGTACTTGCACCCCCTCCCCCGCACTCATTTTTTATTGTACGTGACAACGTGACCACAGGATTCCAAGCATGAGATTAAACTGAAAATTTCGTGACTTTATATTTTAGTATACCTATATTCTATATTTGCGTATCCTAGGAATTAAACTACTTCCACCTTCAATAAGCAAATTACGTGAAATGTCACGAAAAGGAAACAGTAAATAATTACAAGGCTGACTACCCGAAATTTATTACCACAGAAAAATCAGTATCAATGTGAACAAAAAACAGGTAAACTCATAACATTTGATCATACAGGCCTTGTACCTGCTGACTTGCTTAGTGCCAAAATGTTTTGCATAACGAAGATATTTCTTTCAATTCGTTTCATAATTACAATTACAACAGCACACATGAAAATGAACCTAAATCTGTGTGACCCACTGAAATATTAACGCCTCATACCGGATTCATTCACCGGATATTCATTTTAACTCACAATCAATTTTCACTCATAAAAACTCACTGTATTCTGATGAATTCATCATAGGAGCGATTCCAATCGGATACATAAATAGCGCAACTGCCCCAATCAAACAGGTCACACCAAAACCGTAGGTCCAACCTTTCATGTGAATCGGCATCCTTCCTTATTTAATGAATAATTGGCAGAAAAAGCAGTGAGGAACTTGATCTCTCCTCCCAGCGGTTGAAATAAATTAATTTTCCTACGAAAATTCCAAAAGCACTTCAAAATCTTATCACTGCTTATGAAAATAATTACAGAAACGCCCTTTCGCAAAGCTAGACTTCTCGAAGATAAGTATAACCACGTAATTCCAATTTGTTCCAACGACCACCTTTTTTTCTACAAGCAGAAAACTAATAGCAGCATAACTCACATTGACTGCGTACTAAAACTTAGGCATAAAAGAACTGGTATCATAATAGAAGTGTATTCTATTATGACACTATTATGAAGTCTATACTACATTTTATTAATACTTTCAGTATTTTCACAACTATACAGACAACAAAAATAAAATGATTACCAAATAATTATCGGCGGATTAATTTTACTTCGATCTAGAAACTCCACCTCCGCCAAGTTCCAGTTCACAAAATAAAAGTATCCGGTCAGTCTTTTAAAATGAGTAGATCTGAACAAACTTAATGGATCAATAACTTGGAAGTATAAACGAAGTTTATAAATAACATGCTTTCTTCTTGCAATAATTACTTTTGTGAAACTGTCGATAACAAACGAAATAATTACAAATTAAAGTATTTTAATTACCTTTCCTGCTGTTTCTTCTATTCCTCTGCAACTTCATGCTACACAACTATATATAGTTTGCTTATCAATCCTATAACATAATTTGAAGAAGGCTCAACATTTTTAAACACCATTCCCCTCCTTCTTTGTGCCGGGCTCTGGCAG
>JAQFXU010001760.1:0-25726 GCA_034693705.1 Spatulosminthurus flaviceps | reverse complement strand
TTAGCTTTTTGTGTATAAATGATGATTGCAAATCATTGCACCATGTTTTAATACTATCGACACTATATCAGGAACAATAACTTTGTAAGTGAATTGAACTAATAAAGGTTAAGATGGTTGACAACTCCGACAGACCTTAACAGGTAGAGGTTGGAGTGTAAGCCCCAATATTTATTTATTTACTTTCGAAAACTAAAGTCGGATGAATCCAACGCTGCTCATATCGTCAGTTTAGACAGGTATTCATAGATGACTTACTTGGCGGGGCAAATACGTTATACGTTTGTTACCATTTAAATTTTACCATTAAATTTGATGTTGGAAAAAAAAGTTTTAAAAATATTTTCCTAAGGGGCTGGATGGGTCTGGGGACACGAATTATGAATCCTGTTATGGTTAATAGTGTTGAGGACATGTTTATTGCCATTTAGCCGTTTGCAATTACTTGATTAGATAAACTGTCCGAAAGTGAAGCTCCTTCTGAAGACATTATTGTAGTGCAGTTGTAATTCTTAGGTAAGAAATTCAAGTTTGATAGAAATTGAAACTAAAACTAAGCCCGGAGGAATAGACTGTTAAAACGCCATCAAAAGTATCTTGTTTGTAGGTGAAGCAGAAACAGAAATTCAAGCACACATAATTAGAAGTATTATTAATAGTAGTTCGTTAAGTAACCAAAGCAAAATAATTAGCTAGTAGCGTAGCATAAGGAAGAGAAAAGTTTATTTCCACAAAAACTAAGTCATTGGGTCTGGAGTTCAATGAAGGCATGTAAAAATTGTGCTTGTGTGTACGTACATAAACTATTCGGATTCCTTGGAGTGTATATACTTCACCATATACCACCACTTAATTACTTTTTGAAGGAGTTATCATGAGCAGAAGCTCGTCATCGATTACCTTCATACCTTCCACAAGTTAGCAGCCCAAGGTTTGTCTGCGATTGAGTGCATGTATGTCAGAGACCGTGAAAACGCATGGACGAAAATTGGCTCACCTGCTGGTTCTTGTAGTTTATTTCTTGAGAATACTTGTGCATCCGTTAATAAGAGCGTCTTTAGTATGTACTTAGCGGGCATGTAGTAAGGGTTACATATTTTTACACAAGTAATACATGTGCGAGGCTTAATATTTGTGGAATAGAAGGAAAATGCTTCGCTATGGAAGTCATAGCGGAATGGTGAGGAAAGGCTTCCAAACTGTACCAAGCACGCAGCAAAAGTCAAGTGCACACCACACCTATAATACTCACTATGCTTTTGAAATATCTGGGACCTGCCCTGTACATGTATGTAATGAATAGATTATGGATGTGAGTGAATGTGTTCATACTTTCAGAGGATTTTCCTTGTGTTTAATTCTTTAAGTTCACCATACACAAGGCAGAGTTCGAAACCGAATGAATATTTTTAGTAGGAAATTGCCTTCTTTCCTGACAGCTAGGAACATAGCCTTTAATTATTTAAACGTGGATGGAACTCAGCTCAGAGACGAAAGGACAAGTATGGCATGTGTGCCTGTTTTTAAAGTTATTAGTCAATCATAGGATAGCCTGTACAGGAGCATGTCGAGGAATATTGTTCATTACTCTGGAATTCCATCTTTGTACGAAACTGATTTTAATGTATTGGAAATGGGCAACAGTGATGTCACGTGTCGGGCTATTCTTCTGTAGTCTTTATTGTGTGAAAGAAAGAAATTTCCCTTCATCCCTTCCGTTGGGTTACATTGATTTAATTTAAACGTACAATTAGAAAACCTATCTTGAGAGATATGTAACCTCGAAAAGAGTTCTTATGTGACGTATGTTTTCACTAAAAGCTTCTTCTAATGGTCATGTCTGCATCATCATATTTTGGACGCGGACCGACAACTTCAGAACATATAATTAGTTGACCCAGTTAGTTCTCTTTTTCGGTTCTCATGCACTTCATTGATGTTTGTAATTGAATCAGTAATATGTTGCATCAGATTTTGCGACTTCGTTTCTGTTGAGGTTGGTACATAATGCAAAGGAATAGGAGAACCCGTAGAAATAATTGTATCATTATCATTTTTCGACATGACAGTTTATTACACTTTTTCAAGATTTGTGTTTTATATCGGTTTACTTAAACCCTTTTTTACTCCATGTGTCACCCTTTGATGCCAGAAGTCTAGGAGTTAGGAGTAAGACCTTGATTTCACTAGGGGATTTAACCATGGTTAAGTTAACTATAGTTTTAACCATCGAAAAGCTAGGGATTTCACTACGGAAATGGTTAAGTTAACCATTTTTACTCCGATTTCACACGAAAATAATGGTTAAACTAGCCAATGGCGAATTTAACCATGGTTAAGTCCACTAGTGAAATCAAGGTCTAAGGAAACTCGTTTCTTTGTTGTAATAATAATTGATTTATTAATGTTAATATGTAGTATGTATTGAGTCTTTGAGAGTGATGGCTAAAAATATTAAAAAGCATTGCTCCGCAGCAAAGGTGGGCAAACCATTCACCGACCGTGTATCCTACATACAGTTTAATTTGAGCGAACATTTTTGCTTACATCTCGTCAGCTGAAGTCTAGAAGGAGCTATAATTTTTCATATTTTGTATGCTTAATATTCAAAGGAGCTAAGTCTCTGCATATACGCTGCATGCGTGGCTACGCAAACGGTGGCGGAAGCATAAAGCTCCTTTTGGCTTTCGAATTTATACCAACTCTCATTTGGTACTATCACGCGTAAGCGATTTCTGCATGTAACTCCTTTTGGACTTCAGCCGACGATATATTTCTCCTGAGATTGATGCCTACCTAAAACCTACATACAAATCACCCGAGATTTAAGCCTACCTACAACCTACATGCAATAAAATTAGTCATGCTTACATTACTGCGTACATATTTTTTGCTGCCCTTTAAAGATAAAGAACACGCGGTCTCATATCCATGCATGTGCTTATAAAATCTTCCATTTTTTATCAAACATTGAAGATTGTTTGTTATAAATATGAAGTCTATTCGTATTGTCTACAAAAAATACTGGATATATGCGGCCTACATATAATGCTTAGAAATAATTTTGAAAACACGCTTCCTACATAACCTACCTATAAAATTTTAAAAAATTCGAAGCCTACCTAGCCTACGCACAAGATTTCCAAACAATTGCATACATGCCTACATTTAGGCGTAATGTAGGATGTGCTCCCATCTTTGCTCCGCAGTAATTTAATCGGTGGTAATTAGTCCTTCGCGTAGGGCGTCACCCGCGTTTATTGTATGTGTTGACGACATTTCAAAAATTCACGCGAACAACCTCCCCATTCTTGTGACCATCTTCCCACACAGCATTTATTATGTGTGTACATTGGGACAACGTTGTGTTATCCCCTACTTGATTTTGTATCTTTCATCCGTTGAAATCGCTTGGTGGTAGCTATATATTTCGTAGAATGGGTAGTTTTACGATGGAAACATACAGTAAATACTCTTTGAGACGGTCTCTGAGGGGGATCTTTATTTTAGCAGTCTTAGCGTATGACCGTCCTACCGATAAACCGGTCAAGACCGTATTATCTATTTTTATAAGCTGTTTTTGATTGCTTTTGATATAATTTTTCAAAAAATCGCATGACAAAATTTCAAAGCAATCAAAGATATCGGGGTGGTTATTTCATTTTTGCACTTAAATCCACTTGATTTCTTCACGAATATTTCCTTGACAATGATGGTGGTTATTTCAATTTGCATCAAATATGGAGATGGTTATTTCAATTTGGAATTCAAATCCAGATTTTAAATTGCATTGAATTGGTTTGATGAAATTGAATAAAGCGGAAATGAAAGTTAGACGGAAATAAATTTTCCGTCTAATTTTAGTTGTTCTATAATTGCGAACATGTGTCGTCTAATGCCTAATAGCATAAAATGGAAATGTCATAATCTAGTATAACAAAGATGTATTTGATTTTGCATTTGTAGAAGGGATACCGGACGTGTACTACTTCGGACCATGTGGAAAATACAACGCTTTGGTAATGGAACTCCTAGGTCCAAGTCTCGAAGACCTCTTCGATCTCTGTGGGCGACGATTTACTTTGAAGACTGTTCTCATGGCTGCCATCCAATTGGTATGCATTAACTGATTGTACCTCCTTACATGACTAGTTTCTCAGTGGTAGTTACTCGTGAATTTGACGCGTGCTTAATCTTTGTATACCCTTACCGCTTACCAAACCTTATTTATTTGAAAATCAGTCTTAGAGTTTTGAAATTATTCGGTCACATTGTTTGAAGATTGAGGGGTTTTGGTCTTACGCATAAAATACTGATGATATAAGAATTGCAGGACTGAGTGGATACTGTCCTCAGTTTTTCTCCAGTTTGTATATTTTACAAGCTTCGAAAAATTGTAAAAATGTTGTCGGTTTGCCAAAGAACATGTCGTTTTCCCGTTTAGTTTTGATTAAGTATTCTTTTTCGGTGATTAGTATTCCTGTTTAGGTTTTTTTGTATGTTAGCTTCATTCATGTGAATTTGGTAATGCAAGTGTCGGCGATGTAAACTTTAAACTGTACGTCGTGGCATCGTGTTTACCACGATTTTCTTGAGAGACAGCATTCAAGCAGACCAACAATTGTTTTAACTTTGCAGATACAAAAATATTAATATAACTTTTTTGCTGTATTTTGCAGTTACACAGGATAGAGTATGTTCACTCGAAGCACCTGGTGTACCGGGATGTAAAACCAGAGAATTTCCTAATTGGTCGTAGTTCGAATAAGAAAGACAAAATAATTCATATAATCGACTTTGGTCTAGCCAAGGAGTACATCGATCCTGAAACTAATAAGCACATACCCTACCGGGAACATAAAAGTCTCACGGGGACGGCTCGATACATGAGCATTAATACTCATATGGGACGAGGTGAGTGATTGCTTTTGTTTGTTGTTTCTTTAATTCGTCATTAATATGAGTGGTAATGATTATATATTACTAGCGTCTGTTTGAATAACAAGTTTATAAAATTTATTTAAAAATATTGATTTGACTTTTTTTGTTTGTGAAACGGTCCTTTCATCCATGCGCTTCAATTTTGTATGTCTACGAAGGGGTTATTTAGGTTCCATACTTAATGGGCGCGTTGTTAAATTCAGACTTTAGTTAGCCAGTCAAAGTCTGTCTAAATTTTCGCTGCTCCTAAACTAGCAAAGAAATGACTTGCTAGTGTCAAGTCAGTCAGATGCTGCCTTGCTCTTAACCTGCCTAGTTCTAGCGACGGGCAAAATTAGGCTGCTCCTGAGCAGCCTGCTACACTCATACAAAAAGTAGGCGAAAACTGACTGTCGCCGTGTTGTTAAAAAAAGGCTAATCTAGGCAACTAACAGCACCGCGTTGTTAAATTCCGCCTAGATTAGAACATTTATTGCTAGAATGGACTCGGCGTTGTTAAACTCTCGCTAGTCAGGCATTGCCTGGCTAAGTCTAGAAAATCTGGCACTTTAACAACGCGCCCAATATATAATTTCTGTCCTGTCGGTATCTTTACTTTAAGCCTCTTTCGCGAAACAGATGAAAGGTAACATTTCTCACTTGAAAAAATTTCCACATAGTGTCTTTTGGGGGAGTCGAAGTGGGAGATATTTTAGTTTCAGAGTCTTCAAAACCTGCAGGTCAATAAATGCATGAGGATTCTTATGTCAGAAGTTTGAAACAAGTTTATAAATCTTTCGGGATTTGCCAGGAAAAACGAAAAACGAGTGTCTCTGTCTCTATAAAGGAAAAACGACTTTGTTGTACTCTATCAGTGTTGACTGATTCGGAGATCACGAAAATACTCGAACAGCAAACAGTGTTTGATAGACGATACAGCCTTTTGCAGTTTTATGATTGGAATAATATACAATAATAAATATAATAATAATTATAATATATAGGAGATGAACTCCGCGCCGCTCATGGTGCTAATTTGAATGACAGGAGCAATTATTAGAAGATTGATTTTGACCGTTAGTTCAGCTGTCGGCCAGGTTAAAAGCTATTATTTGTGGAAGTTTCAATGGGCATTCAGTTTTCGAAATAGACTAGAATGATTTTTTTCCAAGTAAACATTTTTTGAGAATTTTTCGACAAAATTTAAATATGAAAGTAACTAATTTTAAGTAATTTTATGTGCTAAAATTTTGATATTATGAGGTTGGGCCTGCTTTTAAAAAGCAAGATTTCACATTTACGGGTTACCTTCAATAGGAGTATGTCAACAGCAGCAGGCAATAACATATCAGATGTTGATAATAATAAGTTGGTTCTACGTTGGGAGCTCAAAAATAGATCCCGTATCTTACTTACGCACGCACAATGTTATTGGGTGTTCCAGGTTTCCGTCATCGAAATGGCATGAGATACTGTATGAAGTTGAATCACATACCTGCACATGTGACAGCTCAAAGAACTGGGAGTAACTTTCTTGTTAGGTTATGTTATTTTCAAGTGCTTGAGTTGAAGGAATCGTATTTATGTGCATGTTTTCCATGTCTTTGTTGTCTGTCGTGGCAGTAAAAGTAAATTTGTGAATCCTGTACCAATAGATACACTTGAGAAAAATATATGTTGATGTTGACGGAAGAAAAACATGAACTAAAAAAGTTTCGAGTGCTTGGCTGAACATGTGCGTACTGTAGGATTGTAAGTATGTAGTGAGCGTCACCCGTGCTACTAAATTATCTCTAGTCGCTGGAAGATAGTTTTACAAATCCTTACCTTGCCTCGGATGAGTAAATATGTTCATCACTGGCGTTTGAGAAGCTTTTTAAAATGCGGCCTGATTGTAAATCAATACTTTTGGGGCTACCGTCCCCGTAAATGGAATGTATAGTGAGTCTTAAAGTGGATTCTTACATTGAAATTGATTATTTGGATATAATGGCGGACAGTGTCACTTCGCATGATGAAAATGTTAACTGCTAAATGCAGCCTGTGTTTTACATTTGTACATATGAAATGGAATTTAATGGAACGGCGCACACACTATAATTGAGGAGTTTCAAGCTGCTTGCATAATTGGACCGTCTTCTATTATCGTTCGTGTATTGGGCTCTTGCTACTCGTGTCCTTCAACTTCGTGGTTTTGAACATTCTTGGAAATGCATTGACATTTGGAATAGATGGTGTTGGAAATAATTATGCATTATTCCGACCGTCGTCGTGGTAGTAAAACAAGGAGAAAGGCAGTGGTGATTGGTGATTACAATGTAGTGTGACCGTCTCTCTATTCAAAGCTACATTTATCTTGTTTATTGCTCCGTACTTCAGGAACTTATTGGAAAGATAATAATAATTATTGCAATTATTACGTAGAAGCACTTGCATACCTTGGCTTGCTATTGCAAGCCCTTGTCGTTTATACATTAGAGTAGACCTACTTTCTTAAATGCTACCGAATTGTAGATTGTAGTAGTAGGAGGAGGAGCGAGTCTCACTCTTTCCCCGTAATATCGATTTCTGGGAAAAGATGTAAGAAATATATCTTTTACTCTGTAATATAATAAATCAGCGATGATTAGATCAGCGCGGCCGATCTTTGCTTATATCTGTATGTATTACTACTGCAATCTGATACATTTGTGAGTAAATTCGACAGAAACGACTCTTTCGTCTTGAATATAGGTTTCGTGGTTATAATGGTACCATGGGATTTAGAAGTCACTTTATTTGAATGCGGAATAGGGAGGAGGACAGGGAAGAACTTTCAGGAACCATGCACAAACAAAAAAGCAGTATGAGTATGTAACTATATGTTACTGTTTTCGGATGACAGTGTTTCGTTCTCGCTATTTTTACTGTCCTGTGTTGTTGAATGAATGGAACAACATCGTACGAAGGAAGTATTATGTGTACCTGCGTACATGTTTCTATTGCAGAGCTGTGAGAGCTCACAATCAGCAGTGTGAAACAAATAATTGCACTCGGTGATGATGCTGGTGAACGTCTACGATGACTAAAGGAAAGGGAAAATGGAAGCTATAAAGTTGTGCTACATGAGAAATGTAAATGTTTGTTTCACAGAACAAAGTCGGAGAGACGACCTGGAAGCATTAGGACACATGTTTATGTATTTTCTACGGGGTTCATTGCCTTGGCAGGGATTAAAAACTTCCACGCTGAAGGAAAGGTATCAAAGGATCGGTGACACTAAGCGAGCTACTCCTATAGAAACTCTCTGTGAAGGCTATCCAGGTAAGAAATCATTGCAAATCACTTGTTTTCATGTCCAGTGTCTTGGAAATGAAAGCTGTCAATAGTGCTTTTTGTCTTGCTGGGTGAATTTAATGTACTAATGATGATATTATTTTCTTTTTTAATGGACGAATATGTAGAAGAGATGGCTACCTACCTTCGTTATGTACGTAGACTGGATTTTTTTGAAACACCCGACTACGAATACCTGAGAAGAATGTTCCATGATCTCTTCGAAAGAAAGGGTTATGTAGACGATGGAGAATTTGACTGGACAGGAAAAACTATGGTGAGTCCGTCATTACAACTCTGATTACCACGATAATGATATCTGCAGGATTTATAATATATACTCTTTACATTCAAATTGTTTGTCAACAACTCCTTTCTATACTCATTTTCCTAAGTTGTCCTTTTTCCAAATGAAGTCCTTGACTCTAAATTGACATGTTTGTTCCGGAGTAGAAATACATAATGTACAGTCATACAGTGGTATGGATGAAGACGAAGATGTGAAATTTATGATTTATTTGTAGCAGTATTGATAAGGGAGGATCAATGATCCTGTCTGATTTTCTACAGTCTGCCTGAGAGTGCTATGCTCTACGAAAGTGTGTTGTTCTGTTGATGTTATGACGCACTGTTAGTATGAATTATATCTAATAATTAATGTACCGTTAATGTACCTCTGATACTACGGTTAATTCTCTCAATTGTGATCTCAAATATTTATTTGGAATGTCTTTTGGGTAATCTTTGGTCTGTGCACTGTGATCTATTTGGTTGTATACACATATAAGTGTTATTGGAAAAGCCTAAACGTTGGTCGATGCGTAACTTGTCGTATATTTTTGTGTGGATTTTGTTTGCTGTCGTCGTCTTGATCTGTGTTGTCGATGTGTACTGACAATAATATCCCGGAAAGCCAACTAATTGGCTTCAACTGAGAGTGCTCCGAAATGCTCCTCCGTCTGATCGTAGACGTACCAAGTCGATGAAGGTTTTTCAAGAAAACTAATCAGTATAAATAAGTAGGCTAATTCATTGCTTGTGTTTTGTAACCCCTGGTACTTACCAAAATGAGTTTGTAATTTCCTCGGAGACCGTATAGCTAGGAAACCTGTTTAATTGTGCTGTAGACTTGCACCAAATGCCTTTCACTGTCCTGAGCTGTTATTTCCCTTACCATTTCGAGGAGTTCTAATTAATTTGTTGTTGTTTTGGAAAATACAAAGGTGAAATTTCGGTCGTTGTGTTTCAGAACTGTGTAGAAACCGTTTGATGCATTAGTTGGCTATCATTTGTGTAGGGGTGGCTTGAAGTGAGAGCTTTACAATCTCGGTATTGAACCATTAGCTTAGGTACCTGTAGCTCGGGAAAAATTTGTGGTCGAGATGTTTGCTGTAGTTTAGCATTTTGTTGTCTGTATATTTTAATTAGAATTGATGTGAGTAAAAGTAACCGAGAGTAAATAGAGAAGCAACAGAATCTGTTTCTTAATTAGTTCTCCACGGTGAGACAATTAGTGCAGACATATTAAAAGACTTTATTTGATGGGGTTGCTGAAGTTTTTATGCGGCAGTAGTAGTATAGTTGATCTTTAGTGTGAGTGATTAGTGAGTATAAGTCTTAGTAAAATTCAGATGGTCCTCATGCTTTTTGTGTTTACAACGCTAACAGTGAAGTAGATTTGAGAATATAATGCTCGGTGTTCGAAGTAGGCATCGGTATGCTGTGTGTAAATGTGTTCGGCTTGTGGAAGTAGCGCAGAAGGTAATAGGTGTTTACATGTGTGTATGTAATTGCGTGTAGGCTGGGTTCACAGCTCTCCGTCCTGTCACTTTGTTCTTGTCAAATTAACATCCTCCTCTTGTCATCTATGCGCCAATTTTATATGAAAGAATACCCCGGTATAATTTACGTTTACTTCCGTAGTGGCGCAAATATATCGAAATTGTAAATTATATTGTATAGACTCCTTACAGACTACAAACCTGTCGATTCAATCCTGTTCCCTTGTTGTGTACCTTCTGCCGTATTCACTGTATTGTGTCTCGTTTTTATAGAGGTGGGTTAATTTCTGTTTTACAGTCTACACCTATTGGTTCACTTCAAACAGCACATGAAGTGATATCCCCTCACAGAGAACAAAGGAATCATCCTAACACAGCTCATAACAATCCTCCAAGACCTGCTAAGGTGAGTAGTGTATATCAATTATCTCTAATGTGGATTTTTATTTTCCCCGCTACATAGGATCCTTGTTCACCTACTATTGATCTGATTACTTTTCTGTTACTGTAATTCCGTTGGTTATTATTTGATTGGGTTTTAACAAAAAAGATTCATTTAAATTAAAGAATAGTAGGCGGGAAAGGCTGAAGGCTAATGGTGCCTCTAACAGCTTGGTAAAAATAGTATTAACCACCGTAATATTCGCTGCGTTTTGAGGTATCAGTTAAATTGTATGAATATTTGAGCCTTTTGAGCAGAGATTTCAGTAAATTAAAGCTCCTTTTTATGCGCTTTAATTTTAAGCTCATTTCTTTCCAGTTTTCGCAAGAAGGATGTCTATAATGTATAACCTATTAAACTCATGGGAGAATTTTTGGTCGTTGGATTTTTCAATCTTTCTTACAATTTCGATTTTCATGCTGTACCCTCACTTGGAATCTTTGGAGTCTTTGACAACGTTTTTATTTGCAAATATTTTAGTCCAACCTTTCTATTAGCGTCTATGTTTTTTGCTGCTGTTAGTAGTCCCTCTTCTGTCGCAAAAGTACTTATTTATTTGGGAATGGGTTTTTACATATTTATTTTGAACGGATTTTTGGCTCATTTTAATCGAAAATGGAAAAACGGAAAGTAACTTAGATCTTATAAATTGGTTTTGCTAATTCTAAAAATAAAAATATTATCTAGTCTTACAAATTCTTTTACCTGTTATTCTGAAATCTGAATATATTATGAATTTCGACACCTATTTTGAAACAACAAAATGTGTTGGTTGGATTGGACGTGATCAGGGTGGCGGCACGGGTGGGAATAAAGATAGCGGATGGTCGGATAATCTCCAGAACTGGCCGTCGTCCTCGTTGGGACACGACCTGACCCCTGGAATTGATCGACACGGTTCCGTACAGGTGACCTAGACTTACTCCAGTATTGCTGAGCTGTAACCTTTTCAATCCTCTTTTCATTATTTCCTGGGATTTGCTTATTCTGTCCTTGGTCGTTATATTAGACGGTAATCAACACATGTCCATATTTGTGTATACTGTTAGAACATTTTTGTTTGTTCTGTTCCGTTTATTCTCATGGAAAAAAGCAGTCGTCGTTGCTGTCTCGCATTTTTGTCCAACAAATGTTTATCAGTTCGAAGGAATCAGGGATGGAAAGGGTTTGGTACTTTACGTGCATGTCCTTCTTTATTTTCTATGGTTTGTTTGTCTTATCTTTGTTTGGGGTGTATTTGAATTTCTCTTAATTCGAAAAATGGATTTGAAACTCCACCGTTTGAGATTTAAAGAGAGCCTTTATGGATCTTGAAATGAATTAGAGATTGTCTTGTCAATTAAGATGTTTTAAGATCCAAAATAAACCTTCATAAAGTAAATACTTTTGTTAAGCTCTCCCATGTGCAAGTCCCCAATGATTCGTTGATAGGCGACATTCAGTTCATGATAATCTGTTTTTCGCGAAAACATTAACAATACCTATATACCGCTTGGACAACGATATAATCTGTCTTAAAAGAATTTATTTGCATCCTTTGTTGATTGTTAATATTTTTCGGAATGCTTTTTACCCGGTTTTCCAATTTGAGTATACTTTGGATTGGATTCAGTTTCGTCTTATATTTTTTTTATTTTTTACCTAAACTAAAAGACACCTTTTACCTCGTAGCTAGCGTACTACCCCGCGCCTTATTGTAATACCATAGCTGCAATAACTTGATATTGGAATCCGGTGCACTTGCAGCCCTCTGCAACATTTTTCTTGACCGTATTTTTACGAAATCAAACATTAGACTACGGTATAAAAATATTCAAATCGTAATGCCTTTTAATTTATTAAATGGTTCCCCTGACCGCTCAGACATATGACCGCCAAGCGAGTTTACAATGATGGCCCCAGAAAGCCGGAGTTACTCATAGATAGGGTCAATCATTTAAACTTTGTATCGCGAATTAATGAATAAAGACTAAAGATGGTTGACTACTCTGTAAGACCTTAGGGTATGTATCGGAGTATAAACCCACGTTTTTTTTTTTAAATTTATTAAATGGTGCTTCCACTTTTGGAAGCGATACCAGAGTTAAATGCATTTGATGATGATGATTTTGTATCCGTGGGATTGTAAATAATTATTTCCGTAGAAGATATACTGGTGAACATGCAATATCAAATAAAGTAGGAACCAAACCGTAGTTAATCTCTAGGTTGTTATTCCCCGCATTTTACCCTGACATTTGGTCTGTAGTGATGTAGTGATTCTACCTCCCTATACTATAGATATGATAGCATGCTTTTGTTTTTGGGATATTTTTTCACGAATTATTATAGTAAATCATTCCATTGAACTGACCAGAATTTGAACTTGAATTTACGTAGCTATATGTTTATCGAAACGACCAAGTTTGGTTAGGAAGCATTATTCTAACTGTAAATCTGTCTGTAGATAGGTAAAACATCCTTATTCCCATCCATCGTTGAAAGAGCGTGTTGAAACTGTTCACTCGAATACTATATACATACTAGCACCAGTTATCATTAGATTATAAATTGTAATGCTCTACCACCGTTTTTCTCATTTCTTTTACGGTGAAATTTTTGGCATTTGAAGTGCATCCAACCGCATTCTGTGTTTGTCTGTATTCTTTCTATGTGTTAATGGGTCTGTCGCATTGCTTGTGCAAGATTGATTTCATTTTTAACTTTATAAACTTACTTTTGGGATATTTCATTTTCGTGTCTTTTATAGAAACTAGTCGGAAAAACTGTATGTAGTCATTGCCATGCAGTGTGAAACCCCTGCCTTCTTGCTTTCTCTTGTTGTCATTTGTCATTATAGAATGATTTTCTGGTGGAAAGACAATATATATGTGTATAAATAGGGTATTTTGCAGATTCAGAAAACAGTATAGTGTTAATTGTAGCGTATCAGTTTCGGGAGAAGTGGTCTTGGGTGTTATGTTGTCCTTCTTCTTACATATTTTAACGAAATTTTTGTACTAACATTTTGTATTTTGAATGTGCAGTAATTTTGGGAGTTCCTGCTGCGATCTACCATTGTTTACAATACGCATTTATTTAACCGTACATATACGCATCATGTATTTAATCGGCATTAGCAGTATATGCTATAAACACTTAAATGTATATATAATGTGAATGATTGAATACATGGTTAATTAGCTATTTTTTGCTACATTTTGCTGTGTATATATGTAAAACATAGATGATCAGTAATGTTACTCATGGCAATATTTTGAATGTTTGAATTAATTTAGGTTGTGAGTTCAACGAATGGTGAACTGAATGCAGACGACCCCACGGCAGGTCATTCCAATACCCCCATCACCGCACAAGCTGAACTGGAGACTCACTCGGAGACTAAGTAAGAAAAAAATGTCACTTCAGTAGTGTTTTTACCAATGTCACTGTAAGATAGTATGTGTATGTTAGTTTGGAAATACTCATTTTTAGTTTTCTTTTTCGCCTTCCTGTATCTGAATCTCTGTATATCTCTCCTGTGTGCTAAGTTGTACTATCATTCCTAAAGAGACCCCAACGTACTGCTTAGCAGGAGTTACAAAGTGGAAATCTTTCCTGTTGTTTAGAATTAATTTCCGTGTATATCTGTAGAATCTGCACATGTGGTCGTTTTCTCAGGAAAGTATTTTAGCTCAACGTTTATTAACCGTTAGCTTTATAATTTCACCCGCTATTTCTCCCTATTCTATATATGTAAACACGCTGCCCCTTCTAGAATGACTAATAATAGTGACCTTTGTTTCCCTTCTGATGTAAATAATTCTAAAAAGGATAATAAGATAATAACGCAATAACTCCATTTCAGTTTCGTTGAACGAAGCCTTCTCATTTCCTTTGCATTTTTGCTGGCAACCATCTGTTGTTGTATCGTGTGTCTTTGTGTGACTTTGAACTGATTTCTTGTTTGTGTAATTGAGTGTACCTTATGTTTTGTACCTGGTGTCTTATTTCTGCTGTATAGTATTGGTTATGGTGTAAAAACTTAACTTTATTAAAATTTTACATTTTTGACCTAATTACTGGTTTCTGTGTTTTTAACATTTATATTTAGAAGTATCGTTTTGGAGTAGTTTTATATTTAATCAATTTTACAAGTGATATTTGGATGTGGGAATACGCTGAAAATATTTAATAATTATTGTGTATTACTCATGCTTAATGATGTGACTATGATGCATTCCATCAGGTGTTGCTGTTTTAAGAAGACAAAGAAGAAAGCAGCTAGTCGACCGAAATGACTGGATGATGGAGACAACTATCTCCTGCCACCCTCTGAATGAGCATAATTATTATTGTTATTTGATCATGATAATGATAATTATGGAGTGATTATATTATTTATTCATATAATTATACGCCCTCGTATTAAGAATTAAAATTTAGACTTACACCTTTTAAGAATACATCCAACAGCTGTATTGTGAGAGAAGCTTAACCACCAAACGACAACAACTATTTAGTGTAAAAAAGAATAATTATGTGAAACCTGTAATTATTCAGGTTATACCTACTTGATCCCTACGTGCTTTGTATGCAAGTTTTTTCCTGCTACTTATTGTCTTAACGGAAATTATGAATAGTATTACGAAAAGTGAGAAATATTAATCATTGGTTCTATTCTTACCAGTACTCTCGTGAAACCTCAATAATGGCGACCTCACACATCATCGTCGTGTAATGTAAGGTTGATTTGAACCTTGAATTTGTTTTTTGTTATCCACGTATTTGTTTGACTTTTTAATTGAATCGAGAGCACGCTGAGTGAGTGCACTGGATTTCAATATGAATGCCAATCCCATATTGGATGATGACAGATGATCATTGAATTTAAGTACGATTCCACGAATAAATTTACATGCGCAAGTAGTGAATTGTGTATGTTTGTATTCCTGTTTCCTTCCAACAGACTAGGAATGGAGTATGTGGCATTTGTTTTAGTCCGAATCCAGAATCCCACGTCACTCGAAAGATTTTTAGTACGTAGGGGCTATTAATTTTACAATACACTCTGGTATGTACCACAACATTTTTGGATAAATGAAAACATTATTGGAACTATATTTGCTGCGACGATATGACGCGACTTCTGGGAAGGTGCATGCAAACTGTGGCTTAACAATTAGCGTATTGGGTAAGAATCAGATGGAGGGATGTGAGTGGTGTGCTACAGAATGGAATACGAGTATAATGTATTGATGATTAAAGTGATTAATGACTTCATTTTGTGCGTGCTTGTTGAAATGGAATGTTTGAATACTGAATACTTGCGAATTTTCTGTTGCAGATCCTATTGTACACGATTATTACAATATAAGAAACGGTGAAGAGTAGGAGAGTATGCTTGAGGTTGTACAGTGATAAGTATACTGCTATTTATTATTATTTATTATTTCATGTTTGATTTGATATGGAATATAATAATTATTAATGTCGGAGCATGAATTTACTATTGTGGATTTTCGGCGGTAAAGATACGTTCACTAGAAAAAAAATGATTTACTTTTATTGCTGACTATAAAATTTCGCTGGTTCTGAGAATGATCATTGTAAAGATGAGTTTAAAGGAAAGAAAAAATGAAATCACTGTTGCAACTATACTACAAACCACGTCCTATTATGCCGTTTTTCAATAAGTAGAAGCATTAATATTCTAAAGGGAATTTAGAAATACTCGACGTAACAGATGTCCGAACTTTCTTAATTTGTAAAACAAACACTACCCCCAACCATCAACTCCGCGATACGATATTCTTATAGTTATTATGAAATATTTAAACCTACCACTACGTATGTTTAGATACCTACTCTAATAAGCGTATTGTAAAGAGCCAATAATTGATGTTAGGTCTGATTATATCTAATGTCATTGTATGAACTCCCAATCCCGTCTTTTTACGACGAAGCCAAACTATTTCTTGAGAAATCTCAAAATCGCGAAGTAGTTTTTTGTGAGAACCCGATATTTCATACATAATACAAACTACTCTCATAGTTCATACTACGACCATGTTACTATACTACTATATATGCATACAACGCTTGTTTATCCACAACTATATAAATAAAAATATACGGTTTACTTACTCCCTAATTCATGCAGTCATGAAGGGACATTTCGTGTGTATCATACCATAGACATTGTATACTTAGATTTATAATAGCTGATGTTTGTATGACAGCAAAACAAAACATGTAAATCAGTAACCAAGCAATCAATCTGTATAAAATATTATAACATTGCTACAAATATTATAACTAAGAAGGACTCCCCCAGCTATTAAAAATTTGATGTAGTTGTGATTTTAGGTATTTAATAATTTTAAACAATTATTATTACTCTTTAAAACTAAGAAGTTAAGCAAGCCATAGTATTTAACTGAATATAAGATATCCACAATAAAAGTTATTACCAGAAGCGAAAACTTAAATTGTTAATACGTATCCGTTGCATTTGAAAAGAAAAATATGGTAGCAGTGGGGGGTAGGATGAATTATGTGAGAATCGTTTTTGCATATGATTAGAAAACGACAAACAGTAGCAGGTAGCAGTTACTTCCTTTTTACCGAAGGGAATATGAAAGGAAGATTCGGATAGTGTATGATTTTCTTAAATAACGTATTAAATACCCATTTGCATTACAACACCGTTGTCGTGATTCTACATTTCAATCCATCATTTTATCAGGAGCATTCGGGTGAAATATGAATAGTTAATATTAACGCGATCGCTAAAATGTGTTTGCCGTGGCTATCAGTTGCAGATATCTGCGTTATTATTTGTTAAGTAAAATGTAAGAAAACAGGATTCAAATTTTTTGTACTTAATTCTGGAATTTAAAAATTAATAATTATATTTTGATTAATAAGAGAGGTGTCAAAGTATGCAAATTCCCCAACAAAATAATATTGTAAAGCGTTTTAGCTGGCTGGAACCAAAGTAGCCCGTAGTAAATTCCGATTGTCATCTCTGTATCATTTTCGTGAACTCATTACCCAGTTTTTTCGTTAGCTATATTGTAATTATGACCCAAAACTTGGCCTTGGAGCTGTATATGCGTGACATGGAACATCTAACCTTGTTTCTTTCGTAGCACGGACTAGATGTCTAGAGAGTACTTACTTACTTGATCTATGTTAATCTTTTGACGACCCTGTATTTCCTTATAAAACTGATTGGTTTTATTTGGTATGAAAACGAGCTACTGTTGTATCAGAAATTCAATGTGTAGCAATAGGTTATGATTGTAGTCGCAAAATGAACCAAAGCAACGTTAACGGCCTGGTTAAATTCTATTTCCTGTGTGGTGTTTTGATTTGAACTTTTCTGAAGTTTATTTTTAAAACATATTTCGGTAGAACTGATTTGAAAGTTTTCGAGAGTTAAAAATATTTGTATTCCAATAGTTTTTAAAGAAGTTGATTTCAAACTTATCTCAAGGAATTAATTCGAATTTAGGTGGTACAATGATTTAAGTTCCCAGGTATATGATGTAGCTAAGCTTTTTTCTTGGACTTTAGGGGCATCTTTTTATTACCATACCGGGTATTTTGCTGAAATGGAAGCGGTCAATTAAATGACCTGATCATTTGTCATTGAAGCAGGAGATAGTTTATTCAGTGATTACTTCCATGGAGGTTTTTTTTATTTATTACTGTAATATTATTTCTTTTCTTTGAAGCGATTCATTTGCAAAAGAACTACTAATAATGCCATGTACATCAGATGATTCGTGTAATAACTGTTATTCCTGTTTGCATAATGTTTGTCTACGTATGGATAACAGAATTAAATGCTAGAGTTTGTTAAGTTTACGTAAACAACATTCATACTGTAAGATTTCACTTGTACTGTCAATTTGGAAGAACGGAAACGGGCTATATGTACTACACCATTTTATTATATACTGTAAATATGTATAAGTAAATCTAAGGCAAATCAATTTAATTGTCTGTGTTATTCAGTATTTTAAAAAGGTAGATTATGATATTTGTTTTCATCGATGCATAATAATTACTTTAAAACTTTTGCGATGATCATTGTGAAGTTATCCAATTTATAATATTATGATTATATTACTACCATCATTGTAAATTCAGTGAATGACATAATTCATGCGTACCTTCGAATGCGATAAAAATGCGTAGAGAATAAACGTAAGGACTTTTAAATACTTGGTCTACTTTATTGAACTTTATTCGTATCCCCTACAGTAACTGTATATAGGTGCTGGTGGTATCGTGCTTCATTGTTTGAAGAATTTACTTTTTTGCTCTAAGAGAATTTAACTAGTTAATTCAGATATTGGTTGTATGGATCACTTTTGTAGGGTTTACATTTATCCACAAAACTTACCTAGATACGGAAGGCTGGAAGTTGCCGTTGAACACAAGCTGCTTTTAGGAGAAAAGTAGAAAACAGATAAAAAGTAATCAACAGTAGAAAAACTTTGTATTTGATGCTTGTTGTTTTTTTGGCTGAAACATTTTCTGTTATTTCTGATTACGGAACGAGCGTTACTACCTTAGTATGATACCTATGAAATTGTTCCACTATTCCAAATCTTGTTGCTAGTGTAAAGTGCAAGTGGCACTGTGATGATTGTTTAATTATGAACGTAATTTATTATATATAACAATAATGTAATTATATATTTAATTCATCCCTCTGGGGTAACGTTACTAACTACTACATTATATCGAAAGCATATTCTTTTAGTAGTCATATATCGTCGGGTAAATTCCAAAAGGCGCTATAATTTTCGTAACGTTATGGGAAAAACAAAATTATAGCGCCTTTTCGACTTTACCCGACGATATCGTCGCCTAAAGTGCAAAAGTGGCTATAATTTTGTTTTTCCCATAACGTAACGTTACGAAAATTATAGCCTCTTTTGCACTATAGCCGACGATATGCAGTAAAACGCATTATAATCAACCACACACAATAATTTATCCATTATTTTCCTCCGCATTTTTCTGGCTTCTCCCAAACCTATCTAGCTTACCTGCATTTCACAACTCGAGATAACAGTAGAGCCTTCATCAGAGTTTTAGCAATTTAGGAAGAGAGAGGGAAGTTTTTCAAGATGTTGGTTAAACCAAGTTAAACTAAAAACATTACAAACGAATATCTTCGTTTATACTTGAGCCTTGAGCCGTTTACAATTGTAACGCACTATCAGTCGAACCACTCTAATTTTCCCTTTTATACTTGAAGCACAAATGGAAAAGCGTAATATGTATGACATGGTCTACCTGCAACAGGTTACACCAAACGCACATGCAATGCAAATGCAATTCCTAATGCAAGTCGACTATACCTTCTCATAGACCCACGGATTTCATACATTTGAATGTTATTTCTTGCCGGCAAAGAAATTGTCTCAAAGAAACCTTAACTGAAAAAGCTTCAATGCTGAATGCGCGAGTACGGCAGACAAGTTTTCTCTACTAATTATAACGATTTGGTTCATAATTTCATATTCATGACTTCGGTCGGAACCTCTACACTCAAAAGCGTTCTCCTTCCTCCTCGTCTTTGAAGATGCAGATTCCTCCTTTCTTTACAACTAGAGCATTGAGAAGCCACCGGCTATCTCTCTAGTTGTATTAGCAACCGAAGCTACAACGAACGTGTACATATTGGTGTTTTACATTCAAACAGGTGCTAATTTCCTGCTTCTAGAGCTAAGTATAATTTAAATATACTTTCGTAATTGCCTTGATGTTTGTACATTGTTCGTATCTACATAATAGATATGTTGCATCCTTCGAGTCTCGGTCAGCCCCAATTAGCTTCTCTCTTTACTTCAGAATTTTCCGGAGTCATACCTCGAAGTACAAGCATATACTATGAATCGAAACAAATCGAAAAACACCTTACTTTTGCTCATGAAATTTTAGAACATTCCTGTTTTAATTAATTGCCCATTCTATTATTTTTTGAGTCGGTGCCTGGAATGAGTCAATGGACAAGTATATGAACACACTTATATGAAATATAAGTAGGGTCCAGTGACCACATATTTCAGATGACTGTGTGGCTGTTACAAGTAATTCATCCATATCTAAAATATATTCGCTCTCTCACTACTACTTCACTATCATGAAGCCTCATCAAGGGAAATATCATAACTCATTGTCATTGTAGAGAAAAAGTGGTTGCACGTGAGGATTACTTTTTCAATTGATTTCCAAAGCTTATAAGCTCATAAGACAGATCTGAGATTAACATATACGGTATGAGGGGTTAAACTGATTAACACCAGTTCTGGCTGATTTGTGAGTGAGATTAATATTTTGTTGAATTTTGTCACCAAATAAGCCATCTCAGCCTGAGTCTGTCTGACTATAGATTTCTCTAATAAATTACCGTAACTAAATAAAAAAAAATAATGTAACTTTTCCGGGTTCAATATGATATCCCGTTGTCAAAGGAAGAAACATTGGTATGTACAGCTATCATTTGAGCTGAATGATTTCTCAAGAATTATTAATTAACTTTTATCATAGGAATCGGCATGCTTAGAGGATTTTTTTGAAATAAAGCACTTAAAAGGTATCAAATATAACAAGCGATGTCTGATCTGACTGACGGTTTCTGATGAAAGCGCATTTGAAACTGAGTGTTGTGGTTGAAGCGGATTTTTTCCCTGGGCTTAACTATACACGTTATTCCAAGCTACGCGAAAAGATTCTGTTATTATTGTCTCCTCGGAGGTCGGGCCGAGGGAGTGCAAGAATATAGTACTGTGTTTATCTCATGGAAATGATAATCTAATCAAACTAATACTGACACCGTGTCGCAGCACGTTTATTTATTTTCAGGTGATAACTGCATTCTTGCTCATGTTCATGCTCGGTCAAATTTGCGCTTACAATTAGAAGCTTGTAACTAGGAACAACATGTTGAGTTGACATTTAACATAGCATTTTTTTCCCTTGTTGTCTCTTCTCAGGAATCGTGTCAATCAAGGTGTAATGCATGGGATGGGGTTGGAAATAAATATTAAAATTATTATTATAGAGAAATTTAAATGCTACGTACAAATGATTATAAGCTCTCGAGTTTGAATTCGAATTACGAAACATCTTTTTATAGCCTATAAATTCCTATTTGTGCTCACATGACTTACATTCCCAGTAAAATCTGAGGAAGAGCATTGTAGTTTACAATAATAGCATAGTTTTTTGACAAACCCCGCAGTCCGATTTATCTTTCGCGTGAAATTATCAAGTTGGAAATTGTGGTTTCTGAGTACGGAAATAATTTCCACTCTATAGGTGTTCGGAAGAGTCAACACTGATATCCGTATAGTATAAACAAATGGAAAATAAACATAGCCCATAGGCTAAAAGTACTTATAAGGCATGCCCATATAAAGTGAACTGCTCTGTCTACCTCGTTGTGAGCTGGGAACGTTACACAATCATTTTTATTTCTATGTTATGCGTGCTCACTCAGCAGTAGAGTGTCTAGTCTGGTGTGAGTGGATGGTAAAGTAAGTACTTATTACTCGGAAAGAAAAAAAAAGGATGAACCCCAATCTGAATGCCCGCTCTTCTTCCATATACTTCTTCTTTTTGAGGAGGGAAAGGGCCGAGAATTTTTATCCGTGAATTTTAATCCTTCCTTTAATTACTCAACGACACACACACACACACACACACATGCTTAACATTATTCTGTACATGTATGTAGAAGGCATGTAACTTGACCCAAGTTGTTGTAACGGAAATTCCTCATTCAACTACGATATCATCCAACCCTATATTTTTTCACATTCTTTACATTATACAATACTCATATTTTAAAAATATCACCGGATTTTTCGCTACCTCACACTTACATGCCTAATACTTGTTCTAAAAATAAAAGAGGACCACCTTGAATTGTTAACTTGTCTCTCATTCTTTTCCCAAATCAACTCGCATTCACACAAAAAAAATCATTCCTACATTATTACGTGAGTGCATATAAAATTATGCATTTATTTACACAATATTTTCATGGGGGCTCAAAAATCCACTACACGGAAGGTTGAGATTTCGAGATCCTTACTAGTAATAATAAATGAATACTCCATAAAGATACAAGTACTAAAATGCATACGAAATACTTGGGAAATATTCAGAGGAATATTTCCGCCTCTCTTTTTGTCTCATAACAACCCTCCCTCAAAATATTTTGTCAACTGTCCACTACTCTTATCCTCCCAACCATATATCTTTGTTCCTTCTTCCTCAACTTCACCATCCAAATTCAGTTACTTTATCCTCCACAATTCGTCGCTTAAACCCAAAATCTCTGGTTTTTTTCCAAGGACCTCGTGACAAAGAAAAATTCAAATCATTCCTCATAACAAGATATTCTACTAATAAAAAAAAGTTATAAAAGATCCTTCAATTTCTTGACCTACATATTCAAAAAGGACATCAACTCCTTTAGTGTGATGAAGCTCTACGAGGTAAATGAATTTCCCCCTTAATTTAATCCCTTGAAATGAGAGAGGAGTGGTAGTAGTAGTGGGTGGAAGACAAAGGGAATGAACTGGAAGAAATTTTTGAACTCAGCTAATTATGACTTTTAGCTAATCCTTCCCTTCCAGCAATGTCTACTTTTAAACTTAGACCAATCTCATTATCTAATGGAACAAATCCCTTGCATAAGGAATCATCCTGAAAACTATGTATCGTATACACATCCAAAACTATATAAAAAGTTCCGAACCGATAGTAATTGAAAAATTTCTCTGAGTTCGTATATAAAAACATGAGGAGTAAGTTAGTTGAGGAAAAAATATTTTTGTTGTTCCTTTGTTGACGTGCTAATTAGCTGTGAAGTGTCAGGGCGGTGTGGGCCACACATGGAATCCCACTTGAAGTTGCTCTTTCCTTCCTCATGCTTACATCCATAGATTTCTATCTCGAGTACATTACGTCGTTCTATACCGCATCACAACATCAGCATATATCTATTTACCATCGTGTTAGCTCTGCTTTTATTTCTCTATATATGAACCTCCACAGCATCCAATAGCTCTTCCACTAAATCATCATACTCCACCGTACACACATACTACACACACTGTTAGGAATTATTATTGTCTTCTCTCCCCATCATCACAGCAGTCTCATTCCGATCAAAGGCTTAGCAACTACTAAAGAGCAACCGCCACCGTGGATTTTCACCAACAGCCTCCAACCCATAAAGTTAATACCAATTAAAGTTATACACTATCCCTTCTCCATATAGCCCTGCTATATAATAATGGGACGAAAATTCAATTTAATTTCTTAATAACAACAAATTTAAAAAACTCATCAACAACGCTCTTTCCCTTTCCTATACACACTCCAAACATGTCACTACAATGGCCACACTCAAGGAAGTCAATGTACAAGAATAGGCAGAACGTGTGAAATGGCTACTGACGTTGAAACAACTCCCCCATCATCTTCCTAATGTGCCTTGGACCTTTTTCCATCCGAGCTAATGAGAGAGAAAACAATGTAATATTTACATGCAAATTTAACTCCCTCCTTCGCAAATCATCGGGTCACAGCCTCTACTTTCACCAGAGAGTACATCTCCTCCATTTGTATCTAATTCTCAAGAATTTTTTCCTCCAACCAAGAACATAGGACAAAAAGCTCATTAATACAGGAAGAAAAAAGGAAGTGAAAAATCCAGCACTTTGGATTCCACGTGGATACACACCGAATCGGGGTGGAGAGAGAGAGTTTAAAGTAAAGTGTGAGGCAAAGAGAGACAAGGAAGGAATAGAAGAAGTTTTCACGGAAGAAAAAAATTGGCATGTGGAGTGAGTCAAGTCTAATTAAGCTATTAGGAAATGAGAAGGTATTTCTAGTGTGTATAGTTGGTGTTTATTTCTATGTTTTATGTGTGTATACATATTGATGTGTGTGTGTATGTGAAAGAGAGAGAGAGAGTGTTAAAGAGCAAAAGACAAATCAAGTGACAAGACAAGGGTGTCATTACCGTCAGTGTTACTTTGGCCATTGCCAAACGACTCACTCACACATAATTATCCATTAGAACATCTCACCCCAGACATCTTGACTCTATCTCTTATATAGTTTAGGATTCAAATCTGTTTTTTTTGCCTTCCTCCCAATCCCAACCTGTACTATCTGAGACGATACACTCCGATCCTTTTTTGTGAGGAATGAGCAAGTGTGAGTAGGGACGTTAAAAGAATTTTACCATTTATTCATACATATATGCATAGTGTAGTAGTAATTTACGTGGATGTGTATAATTTTACTATATAGGAGAGAAAAAGTATAATAATTCCTATATCCAGCGATTTCTCATCTTTTGTAAACATCAACAAATCTCGGGGATGCAGATGGAAAGGAAAAAGTGGCAATTGGATTGAAAGCATAATTATTTTGGGTTTCCCCTGCGACACAAAGTCTGTTAAGTTCTCTCATAGTATGTAATAAAAGTTGAAGATATAAAAAGAGAATTTAGTAGGATTATCCAGCCTTTTACATTTTACATACATATCTACAGTATAGTTTATATAGCTAATAGATAGGAGAGTACATTAGTGCAAGCGGGTGCATCAAATCAAAGTGAACTTTGAACGAGGCGATCTTTATTCTTTCTCGCTCTCTACACTCTCAATGTGTGTGGTTGTGTACATAGTCGAGTGGTAATAACAATATAAAAAAAAGCGGGGAAACATTCCGGAATATTATTGTCATGCAAGTTGTTTCATTTCGTGTGGGTAGAGGAACCATTTAGTAGGGGAGGAATGAAAAATGTCAAATAGCAAATTTTACAACAAGACACGAATTTCAGCAAGTTCAAACTACCATTGGATTCCTACTATTAACACTACATTCACACCAACAACATCACCAACTCCCAAATCTGCTCTTGGACTACTCCAATTTTTCTTATACTTGAGACGTTGGCTATAAACTCTCGGCTTTTATACCGTCCCTTAAATTACTTATCATTTGGATTACCGAGGGTCCGGTCATTTCCTTGGATTTAATACGGACCTTGTTGTTCTCCATCATGGCGAGGAGACGGAAATGGAAAAGCGTCATTCTTATAATTTTGGTATGTTTTTTTTTCTTACATTATTATTGTATTCTAAAAACTAATTTTTTTCCCCCTATGTATTTTTTTGTTACTCTTATGGCATGCATGGAGCAAAGTGGAAGAGGATTTGAATTTTAACTAGCATAC
>JAQFXU010001759.1:0-25746 GCA_034693705.1 Spatulosminthurus flaviceps | reverse complement strand
TCTCCTTACTGGACCAGCACTCATTGCCAAAAATCACTCTGTGAGAAACAAGAGTATTTTGAGCTTTGATTTCAACAATAATCAAAACAATTCCATAAGAATTAATTTTTATATAACAAAAGTTTTTGATGGAAGCCAATTTAAAGCCAAATGTTCCGATGGTTATGGTTTCTCTATGATGACCTATCGAATCACAAATTGAATAATTTCTAATTTCCATTTGCATTTTAAATAAGGCATTAACCTAGGAAATGGAATTTTTATAGTTTGGAAACTGAATGCTAAATCAGCTAATTATCAAATATTGTTATTTTCGAACCAGAAAAGTCCTGGAAATGTCAGGCATTAATTTAGTAGCAAAACAAAATCGTTAATAAAACGTCTCATGTATGTCAAAAGGACAGGGGAATTCCTTTTTTCTGCATAAGCGATTTTATGAAAAATCCTGAAATGTTGAATGTAAGTAAAATTCCCTGCCTCTTATTGAAAATCGCCACGGTATTTTGTACCGTATACCGTTTGAATATGATTGGAGGGAGCAAAGGTTGAGGGAGATTTCGGGAACTCGCGTCAAAGTTTACAAGGCTTTCCTTGCATTTGCCCTTGGGCGGTTCGCCCTTGTTCTGTCATCCCCTTTGCAATGGACATCCGATGAGGACACCTTGGTTGACAATTGGCAAGTGAAATTTGATTGGATTTCTTACATGGCAATTTCACCTTTCCTCGTCATGGCCCTCTTGTCGAACTTCACTGTCTCTACACAAACGAGATTTTTCATTGTCCTGTACAATGCCTACATACAACGGGATAAAAATTTTGGAGGTAATGCATTTCTGTAGACATATTTTTATTTGTTATTTTTAATGAAAATACCTAAATGCAATGGGCGACAATTTTAGAACGTTTGTTCAGCAAACCGTCAGCATTGGAACATGCCACGTCAACCAGCAGAGTTTTCAGGGCAATTTGGCTCGTGGCATTACATGGGAACTGCACGGGACCTCTCCTCGGCATATCGATTCCATGGTATTGTCCTAAAGCTCGGATTACCTTTGTGTCGTACTTCTTCGAAAATGGGGTCCAATCCGTGGAAACAAAATGGCTCCTTCTCTGTTTGGTGGATGTGATGGCATTTTTCCACGGATTATCCGTCATGAGCTTCTTTGCAGTTGTACTGGGATCAGTTGGCTTTTCAATGCTTAACATTACCAAAAAGTTGAAGTACGTTGAAATGAAGTATTTATATTAGTATATAAAAATTATCATATTTCGAAACTTTTCTGACACAAAAAATATATTTGTACCACAATTATTTCAGGCTTCACGTATACACCCCGGAAAAGTGGGCGGAGTCAAAGAAGCTCTATAGTCAATTGCTCCTGCTCAAAAAGTTAGCGGATGAGATCATCAATCCGGTCATCCTCCCATCATCCATGCTCCTCTCCTTCTACGTTAACGTGAGCTTTGCCGTGGTGTCCATTAGAGAATGCACTTGGGCTCTGACAAACGTGGGGTCGTTGTACTTCATCTGCCCCACGATCTCTCTCTTCAGCTTGGTCAGTTTCCAGTATGTTTTCCAGTCCTTCGAGAGCCTTCAAGTTCATTCAGCTCAATATGTGAAGGCGTGGGGGCAGGAGTTCCAGGCAATGAAACTCCGGCTTTGGGGTCCTCTCCGAGTCTTCAAGGGTCTCAATATCCGAACATTCCGGAGACCCGAACTTTCTTTCAGAGTTGGGTGCTTTCATAAGATTGGGAGAGGAGCAGCCATGGAGTTCACGACGAATGTGATTGATTGCACCGTGAATGGTCTACTAATGTGGGGTTGAAAATTTATTTAACATTTATAGTCACCATATTATGTACAATATATTTATGTCACTGGTCATATGCCAGTTTTCCGAAAAAATCGAAAATCGGATTTTTGGAAAACTAATGATAGGGACCCTAATGAATTCGGCTCAAAAGGTTAAGTTTAAAATTTCAACTCATTGGGATGTTCCAGTGCTGACACATGGTGACAACGGCTTGGAAAATAGAAATTCCCCCAGCCTAGGGGAGTTGCGCATGTAGGAATTTTTTCATTATTTTTCTTAAACCTTACCAAGCACTGCCAACAAGAAAAAAATATTTTGGTCAATTCCCTTACCATCGAGCAAAGTCGCGATTGATCCTAGTTATACATATATAAGCTCAGATAGTAAAGAATCTCTCTTGTACACTATAATAATTGTCTAATAATTGTAAGATGATCGTTATGAGATCCACAGATCAAATTTAATGGTACAGTGAAAATTGTCGGCAATAATTGATCCTTTCACTCTGGATGCGAGTCACCAGATTTGTGGTGTTAGTGTTGTGTAATTAATAAATATAGCATTAAAAACAATAATAAAATTATTATTAACATTTATGAAAATCGTTTTCATGCAAATTTGTTTAATAAAAACGGTATAGGATATTGGAGAGGCATTTACAACATCTATGACACGACCATGGGGTTAATATATACTACCACCTTGTTAGAGGTCCGACAGTACGGGGAGTTTTGAAATGACCAAATGTACCTAAAAAATCATCGCTTCGCGATAATTTAAGGCTGTCGCATAGTGTGGCGTTTGTTTTTGCTACCGCCGCGCCCTCTCTATACCAATAATATTTTTCAACCAAAAAAAAATTTTCAACAAAATTAAATTTTACGCTTATTGAACGAATATTTTCAGAAAAATGCTACATTTTAATTTTAATAAAGCTCAAGGCGGAAAGGTGCAAATGAATTATTTTCTATCTTGAATTAGAGAGTAAATTACACACAGGGTTTTTCAGCTACACTTGGAATCATCCCAATGAGATCTGATATTTAAGAAAGTTTTATTAAATGTGATGACGTAGTTGTATTCTATGTATTTCTTTAGTGCTAATTTATTGATCCTGCTTATATCCCCTTCCACTATTTTTTCCTTTACAAACAAGGATGTCTTTGGTAGAGTAAAAAATTTATTTTGCTGCTGAATTTATTTTTATGTTCATGTGGAACTAGGTCCACCATATGTAATGTACATAATATCATAAATAAATATCTGCAGATTCTTAAACAATAATTTTCATTACAATCAGGCCATCCTTTTTGTAAGCCTTCAGGTTTAGAGAAGGTTGTTGTGGTTCTACAATGTATTTGGTCTTAATACTATCATTATTGATTACAAAGATGTTTGCCCTAATTGTATTGTTTTTATTCCCCTTTGATTGGAAATTTTTGAAATCATTATTCTTATGATGATATCTCTTTCTATCTATGTAAATGCCCATACAAAATTATTCCATAACTATTAATTTGAGTTTCTCATAGGAACTACATATTTTAAAGCGAGGTAGTTCCGATTTCCGATGTAGTTACACGGCTCCTGCACGAGCTATCAAGTCGTCGGATCTTCAATAATTTTGATTTGCGATTAATTGAAGATTATAAACAAGAAAATTGGATTCTTGTTGTTTGGAAATCAAATTCTAATTTAGATAATAATATTTTCCCGACATTTTCTAAAGCTGGAACAAAATAGGACTGGAAAGCTCAGGTATTAGCTTACTTAGTGATTCAAACTCATCCAAGCCTGATGGCACAAGGACAAGGAAATTCATTTTTAGAGGGAATCTAACGAAAAATCTTGCAATGTTGGATATTAAGAAAATTCCCTGCCTTTTATTGAAAATCACAACGGTATTTTGTACCGTGCCATTTGAATACGATTGGAAAGAGCAAAGGTTGAGGAAGATTTGTGGAACTCGGGTCAAAGTTTACAAGACTTTCCTTGCATTTGCCCTTGGGCGGTTCGCCCTTTTTCTGGCATCCCCTCTGCGATGGACATCCGATGAGGACACTTTGGTTGACAATTGGCAAGTGAAATTTGATTGGATTTCCTACATGGCACTGGTACCTTTCCTTGTCTTGACCGTCACGACAAATGTCACTGTCTCTACACAAACGAGATCAGTCATTGTCCTATACAATTCCTACATGCAAAGGGATAAATATTTCGGAGGTTGGTTTTCTCAGTTAATATTTCCATATATGTACTTACATATTAATGGGGGCTGTAGGGAAAAATTGAAACCGACAATAAGTGTATAATGGCTGTTGTGATCCAAAGGGACACTTAAACAACGAATGAGCATAGTGCTTAAATCATATTGACCATTAACAGAATTTAAAACTAGGAAATAATGTAACTTGGTGACATACTGATACAATAGTGGTTGAATTTCAGAACGAATGTTCAGCAAGCCGTCAGCATTGGAACATGTTGCATCGTCGAGCAAAGTTTTCAGGGCGATATGGCTCGTGGCCTTGTATGGAAACTGCACCGGACCTCTCCTCGGCATTTCAATTCCATGGTATTGTCCTAAAGCTCGGATTACCTTTGCGTCGTACTTCTTCGAAAATGGGGTCCAATCCTTGGAAACAAAATGGCTCCTTCTGTGTTTCGTGGATGTGTTGGCATTGTTCCACGGATTATCCGTCATAAGCTTCTCTGCAGTTGTGTTGGCGTCAGTCGGCTTTCCTATACTTCAGATCACCAAAAAGTTGAAGTAAGTTGAATTCAAGTAATTAGTCGTTTTATGACAGAGCTGCGTTCAAGTTCAAGTAAAAATCTTGTTTAAAGTACCGTTCAAGTTTGGGTCAAGTGTGAGGCTGAAGCATGGCAGTTTCGATAAAACGGCACGAGACAGGTAAACATGTTCTGTCTCGTGACTTGACAAGACGCATGTTAATAAGCGCGTCTGGTAAAGTCACGTGACAGAACATGTTATCTGTCTCGTGCCGTTTTATCGAGACCGCAATATACTATGGGCTGAGAGAGGTAAAATGTAAACGAGGCTGGTAGGACTCGAACCTAAACTTAATCTTTCCGGGACAATGCATTGCCAACCTCAGCCAGCTCCGTTCAACTGAACATCAGTACCTTTTATCCCTTACAAGTTCGAGTAATAATAATTATAAAATTGTACTTACTCTCGGGACAAGATTTAAGAGTTGCTGTCCAATTAGGTGACGTATGCAGGTGAGTTGCCATTGCCCCTCCTATGTTTCAGCTAGGCAACCAACCAGGGCTACCGCACCTGCCCGCGCGAAAATCATAAAACGTTTGAACGTCACGTTTTTTAATTTTGGAGCGCAGATGCTGCAACAAAGCAAGAAGCAAGGATTGCAAGCATAGCTCCGTACAGTAATGTACATAAGGGCAGGGGAGGGTGCCTGAGACATGGGAGGGGCAACGTCAAACTCACCTGTATACGTCACCTAATTGGACAGCAACTCTTAAATCTTGTCCCGAGAGTAGACTTTTCGGGTCATGTTCCAGTTTTATGAAATCCTGACCATGATTTTAGCACTGAAGTGAAGTTCGTGTTCATGTTGGGAAATGTTACTTGGAGAAAATTTCATGGTCAAGCTCAAGTCAATAAAAGTGATGAGTGTGTTTATCAAATTTAAATTGATTCTTTTGTAAAAAAAAATTAAGCCTGTTAGACAGTTAGACTGAAAAAGTTCAAGTCGTGTTAAAGTCAGATGTTCATCAAATACTTCAACCTGAAACTTGACATCTACGTTCAGGTCCGGTGTAAAATACTTGAAAACCCGAACTTGAAATGTCAAGTTCAGGTTGAAGGAAATACACGCTTACGATTTCATGTTCAATACTCAATAAGCTGATGGTCGAGTTTAATTTCTTGACATGAACGCAGCTCTATTTTTTAATCATCATTTAAGTTAATTGTCTCAAATAAAATACATCTTTCATTTTAGGCTTCACGTATACACACCGGAAAAGTGGGCGGAGTCAAAGAAGCTCTACAGTCAATTACTCCTGCTCAAAAAGTTAGCGGATGAAATCCTCAATCCTCTCTTTCTCCCAACACTCATCCTCCTCACCTTCTACATCATCGTCAGCTTCGCCGTTATTTCCATCAGAGAATTCTCTTGGGGACGAACGAATGTGGGTTCGTTGTTCTTTATCTGCCCCACGATCACCATCTTCAGCTTGGTCAGTTTCCAATATGTTCTCCGGTCCTTCGAGAGCCTTCAAATCAATTCAGCTCAATATGTGAAGGCATGGGGGCAGGAGTTCCATGCGATGAAACTCCGGCTTTGGGGTCCTCTCCGAGTCTTCAAGGCTCTCAATATCCGAACATTCCGGAGACCCGAACTTTCTTTCAGAGTGGGATGTTTCCATATGATTGGAAGAGGAGCAGTCATGGAGTTCACGACGAATGTGATTGATTTCACCGTGAGCGGTCTTCTATTAAATTAGAATGACGAACAAAGGGGTTGAAAATTAATGTGTTTAACAACCAGGCACTAACATTGAGGCATAAAGGTATTAACAGGCACTGTTATCCACAATTTCTATTTAACTTCGCATGTTAATCTTGTTTTACATGGTAACACGGGGGGGGGGATTTAGCGGTCGGCTAGTGCAAATAATTCACGAATCACGAACCTAAAATCAAATAAAGGTAATTCTGTTCCCGACTGTTCCTGAAGTCTCGAAAGTTAAAAAATAGTCAAAATGAATATAATATTTGAAGTTGCGCAATTACCAGCCCTCTTTTACTCCATTCATGTTTCTTCAATGGTTTGTTTCACGGGAAGACCTAGCCAGGAGTGGCTGAAGTTGACTTAATGTGGAGGAACAAAAATTTTACTGGTATTACCGGGCGCTTTACAACGGAGTCGGGTGGGGGGCACAAACCACAACATGTACCCGTCGAGACCCCACCAGGCTCACCTTTAATTGGCAATGACTGACTCTGGAATTCCATGTGAACGTAATGATTGACCTAAAGGAAGGAGTTGGGAGGATTTTTTGTACTATTATTAGTTGACCCTTGACTTTATCCAGCTCAAAAGTTGTGCGCATTAGTACTTAACCATTTGGTGATAGATCAAAATATATTGATTGTTAGTATTGTCAGAATTAGTATAAGAGTTTAGATTTTATTAGTTGATCGGTTATATTGTAGTCTGTAAAGATGTAGTTATAGTTATTTACCATTCTCTTTCAATGAACTGTTGTAGGTAGCTAAAGCTGTGTGTGCATTACGTGATAAATAAACGGTGTTTGGATGGCAAAACATTTTGTATTAGCCTAACGTTATTTATTCATCCGTGCTTTATGGCTTTATGTGTTGTCCAGTTATATAGTACATTGGCCGATTTTAGTTGGATACGCCGTAAACGTCAATTTGTTCATCTAAAAGAATTAAATATATTTGGGTATATTTACACAAACGCGGTTGTAAGCAAAGGTAAATATATTTACTTGGTCCTCGTGAATTATCTTTCTTGTTCCGTTCCCTCCGAGTAACATGCATACATGAATGATTTCATGACGAATGACTAAGAAACTTGTAAAGGATTTATTTACTGCTAGCTACTTGTTTTGTACATGTTGTGTACCAAATGCCATTTAGTTTGACCAAACAATTATTTATGTATAATGGAAATATTTGTAGTTCTCAGATTTATTTCACATTACAATTATTAGATCTGGAGGATTGTGCTTTGATGTAACCTGACCACGGATTTATGTAATATTGAAATTCCGGAATAACATTTTAATTAATCTGAGTATATGAATGCTTATTTTCTATTAACCTTATTCGGAGTTTGCGTAACTGTTGTACGGAATCAAAACAATTAGTGGTATTGTTTACTTAGCGTGTATAACAAAATAACAATAGCAATTAATAATATTAATTAATATGATTATTTGCTGGACATGGTAAGTTTATAATTAAATAATTCGTATGAGGCATTTATGCAACCATATTATCATTCCTGAACGATCACGGCCCTCGGGTTGAAAACATGTTATATTATAACAAGTTTTCAACCCGTGACAAATTAGCTCTTTGCTTGCGTGTGCAGTTAAGTAAGTAGCGGACCTTTCAATTACATATTCTAAAATAAAATGCCAGTCCTGCAAAAGTAGGGTAGTTTCTGTCCAAACTTCAGTAGCATCCTGGAAAGTGGTTCATGAGTGAGACTTTGAATTGCCTTGGCCACAGCGAACATATTTTTGAATTCCCAAAAAACTGTACGCTAAAAAGTGAAACAACATGGAACTCACTAGTGGGACAAGATTCCTTCTTAATGGAAATAGCCTAAATAATCAGCAAAGGCCTTTCTCCCTGAAGGAAACTTTATTTGAAACGCTAAAAAAATTCAATGCCTTGTTCCATGAGCACTCTCACCCGGAAGTAGGAACATACATAAAATGCATGAGTGTTCTATACTACGGCGGATCATTAATTTTCCATATTCCTGTGTACATCAAATATGACCCAGAGATCCGCTTGTATCGACTGTACAAATGCAACCCAGTGCATAGAGTATGTTAATTTTTGAAGTATCAAAATTCATTTGTATTTTTTTATTATAAGGTATAAATTGGACAAATCTGTGTTTGGCGTTCTCAAGCATATAATTCAAATTATAATTTTTTAACAGGTTATCTGCTTGCTCATTCAAATACTCACGACATTCTCAATCATTAATCGGATTTTAGTCCCCGCAAAGACCCTGCTCACGAACACCACCTACATTGTTGCATACTTTGATGCAATACACGAGCTTGAGCTCAACGGTTTCATTTTCTGGCATTTTTACATGCATTGGTTCAAGTTGGAACGGGTGGATGCCTTTCTCCGTTGTATTCAAACCACCAATCTCATCTTGTTTGACAACACATCGACTTGGAAGGCAAGAAAGTATTATTATTCAAATATTTGTGAATTTTTTCCGAAACAGATATGGAATTTTTGAGTCGAGTTTAACTATTTGCCAAAATGATTCAAAACCTGTATAAATTTTTATTTTTGCCGTAAAATGTGTCCAAAACTTTGCCCGCCGAAATTTATGTGGTTACGTCCAAAACACATGGTAGTAGCTGCATTTAAGTAAAATTTCCCTAGCCCAGTTTTGACTCAAGTTTATAAAGTTTAGGGTCACCATCATTGAAAATATTTTCATAATTAATATAACGTTTTTATGTATGTCTACATTACAATTTCCCAGGCTAACATTATCCCGTGGCTGTACTGGGCTGTGAGTATCTGGCTCGCGTTCCATTGGTGCCGAGTTCTTCATGGAATTGACGTCACTTCGCGCGAGGGATTCCTCACCACGGGTGGTTACCACGCCAGGGAAATCTTCTTTCTCGGGGAGAATTACCAAGCGTCACTCCTAGTCTCAGGCCTAGCTTACTTCTCACGTTTCTACAACGCCTTCCTCCATCATTCGATTCTCATCGCTTGTACTGCGACTCCGTTGCTCGTGGTACATTTCATGACCATAGATTTCTACAGCGCATGCCTGGAGAACCATTTGATGCCGAGGCAAGTCCTAACGTACTACTCGGAATATAAAGAGCTCATTCGGCTAGCCAATGATCATTGCAGTATGTATCTGCTCTACTACATGGCAAATGCAATCACCTTCAACAGTTTCCATCTGTTCGATACCATGAGCTCCCCGGATCCTTGGTGGAGACTCAATGCCTTCTACTATCAATATGACATCCTCTTCAAATGCTGGTGTCCTACAAAAATTATTATCAATGTAAGAAGATCCTGCTCGAAGTTCTCGTTTTAGGGGTGGCGAAGCATACCTATTTATTGTGATGTTTGTGAGGTACTTATTTTTACAGGGAAAAAAATTGAGGAAGTGGCTTTGGATGGAGAATAATTTCATGAAAATTCCCCAAGAAGAACTTTCAATTATTTTACATGATATGATTCCATGGATCCCCAGGAAAGGTCTTGGTGTGACCAAGAGCCTTGTTCTAAGCTCCGAAGTCACTGGAGCAGTAAGATAAATCATGAGTAGCTTTTCAAAAAAAATTATAATTGGATTTTTCCAGTTTTTGATTTTGTTTATAGATTATCGCCAATATGTGGACTTATGCCCTCTTCGTTAGTATCTCCAAGAAGAGTTAGGACTGCGTTTGTTGGACCGTCTGACTGGATTAGCACTGTAATATATAAAGAAATGTCTCACATTTCTGCAGAAAGTTCGGGTATCGTCGACATGTTGGTAGAATCCAGAATTGGTAGATATCCTGGCGGCATTTGCTTAGCGGTCGATTGTAGGTTATGATTGTGTGAAGATATTTGTCACTAGTACAGAGAGCCCACTCCGTGGGCGAGCCTAAATCAAGCCCGCGCTGAGTAAGATTTAAGCCAATCAGGAGGCAGACCGCGAAGTATGAAGGGGGTCGGTCGGCTGTCGGCTGCTCGTATAATAAAGATTGTCACATCATGGTTATGTTTCCATCAAATTCGACTGTAGTGTCTACGAAGGTGTCATGTCATTTAACTTCCTCTTCAACTTATACTTTCTCCACAATTTTGATTTTAATTAAAAATGGACATTCCGGCGACATATGTCTCGTGCTATTGTAGTTGATCAATTTTATGACTATAGTCATACATTAAGGGTATACCCTTAATTTTATCCATTATATTTTGTCAAGGTTGCAACACCCCTTTTTCCAAATAATCGATGACTTCAGTTGTCGATTATTATTTTCAATTAAAATAATTAGCTTTTAACTTCGACAAGTTATTTTTATAAAATAGTAGCAATAATTAATATTCATTCCTCATCCTTGATTATGGCATGGTTAACTATATACCGAATAGTTTTGGAAGTAAATTACAGAAATCAGAATATAGTCTAAGTAAAGACTTAATTGCTTTCCGGTAACTATTTCATAGAATTGAACAACCAGAAGGCTTATTTTTGATAACTTGTTTGTATATTATGTGAAATTTAATTAAAACAATTAACGAATATGATGATATTTTAGACCATGCAATTAAAATCTAAACTCATCAAGCCGGTGTAAGGGTTGCGTTGAAGGTTGAGGAAAACTGAGTTTATGTAAGTTGTCAGGAATTCAAAATTGTTGGACAACATTAAAATTTAAAGCTGAGTTCGGATCAAGCAATTTTAAAACTTGACCACATGAACTTGACTTGAACATGTGAAACTTGAAGTTATTATTTCCTTCGACCTGATGAACTTGACATTTCGCGTTTAAATACTTTTCGGTCAAGTTTTGGGTTCAAGTATAAAGATGTGACTTGAATATGAATTAACCTTGATCTAAATTTACTTTTCAGTTTGAACGGCGTAATTTTTATAAAATTATTTTCTCGCCACTTTCATTGCAATATGTAAAAGTGATAATTCACGACCATAAAATTTGATTCAAGTAATTATTTATTATTTCCGAACTTGAATACTTGACTTGGGTGATAAAACCATGCATAGTCAGGTCTAGAAAAAACTTAAACATGACCCGATAAGGTCAAGTAACTTAACCCGAACTTGAGCACGACTTGAAAAACGCATGTCTTACTTGAGCTTGATCCCAGCTCTGATCAAAGAACGAATTAACCCATGATTTTTCTCCCTGCGAGGCCAAACTCATTATTTTCAATTTCAAAATTAAGGTATTTATATCTAAACACGTGTCTTCTAATTGTGAGTGCTTCCAATCATTACATAGATAAGAGTATTTTGGAGGATCAATTAATACCCAGGAGAATTGGTGGGGTCAAAATTGACTGTATCTTCATCCTGAAACAACAGCAATTTATTATTATTATAGAAACCGAGGATTTATTTTTAGTTGCAAATTTAAGCTCAGCCTTAAAAACATTTACAATAGTTTTAATGATTTTTTAATATAATTTATTTATAATATCTCCCCACGCAGCACTTGTGTCCTTAATTGGCTGCGATGCATGAGCTTAATGTATTCATTTTCTGGAACTTTTATATGCATTGGTTCAAGCTGGAAAGGGTTGATGCTTTCCTCCGTTGTATTCAAAACAACAATCTCATCTTGTTTGCCAGAACATGACCATGGAAGGCAGTAATAAAAAAAATAAAAGGAATATTTCAAGGTTTACTTGCTTTGATCACATTCAATTTTGCCGGTTCTTCGAACCAAGCAGATGACATTTTGAGGTGAACGAGACCAAAATGTTGGTTGCACAGACCAAATTGTGTTCAGACTCAACAAAGCTTATCGGATTTGCCACCTCGAGGCCCAAGCAATTGTTCAATGGGGGGGGCTTAAATATTTACCAATTTATATCTCCAGAACGGGTCGTCATAGCTCAATGAGGCATAACAATTCTAAAAGATTGTATTTTTGTCTTTCAGAATCACTATTGCGTGTATTTTTATCTTTTTAGGGAGAGGAGATACGGGGGGATGAATATAGCGATAATCCCCATGCTATTCCTATGAATTCTACCAAATACGCACCCCCCTGCATCTTGTCTCCCTAAAAAGATAAAAATGTACCATTTTCAATGTACCATTTTCAATGTACCATTTTCAATGTACCATTTATGCATACGTAATGTGTGTGCTGTTATACGTGAGAGGTTATGAATTTTATATTAAGATGTTATTTCAGATGCGCGACCCTGGACGAGACCCGCCCTAGAGGGAGTACCCAAATGTTATAGGATAAGGATATAGATCAATGTATGTACAGGATACACATGTTATTTGTACACAGGCCATTTATATGTTCGGAGTTTGGACTGTTCCCATGTATCCTCAGTTGTCTATTCGCTCTACAGAAATTAACACAAGCACTCTCTACTCTCAAAACACCTGCGAGTCTTGCAGCTTATTTCTAGGATCAAAGTATTCGGTATCAGCAGTTAACATGACATTCAAAGTAAGGTAAAGGTATTTACATGAACGGGGACTCGACTGACTTGATAACATTCAAGAATCTTATTTGACTATTCGTTGAGAGAGGAGCCTCATAAATGCACTTACAGTTTATCCCCTCTCGCGTGAGCATGGTCCGCAACGGCAGAATTGGCAGCAACACAGCGAATCCCAGGAGCAAGATCATGAACTTCCGCGGAGAATTTTGAATGGCAGGGATAAGTTTATATTAGGAGGAGTGTGCGGGTGAAAAAAATTAATTTTAAGGTATAACACGCGAGGCAGTGAGAGCAGGAGAGATTACCCGCACCTCCACCAAATTGTAAGGGAATATAATGGTGTCTAATTGTGACTGTGGAGCGACTCAATGCTGGAGTTATATGGAGCGTGTTTGGGAATGATTATGGAATGAGTGAAACAGAGTATTCCAGCAGAGTAACAGTCTGTAGTTGGGCAGGTAATGCTCCCAGATTTATCATAACAAGCCGGTATTTATAGGCAGCAGTATCAGCAGTTAACATGACATTCAAAGTAAGGTAAAGGTATAGAAATGATTCTAAACTGGTAAGAAAAATGTATTTCCATGAACGGGGGCTCGAATAACTTGATAACGTTCAAGAATGTTATTTGACTTTTCGCTGAGAGAGTAGTCTCATAAATACGCTTACAACTCAAATACATGACTTTATTAAAAAGTACAGATTTTCTATTATTCAATTTTGAAATTACAGGTAACATTATAAAAAAATGAAATTGAAAAAAATATTTACGAGGGACAGGGTACTGCTGACGACTGGGCACTCCAAACAACCAGTTATCTGGAAGAGGTACTGGATTGCTTCTAGGGTAATTTGGATGTTGACCGTGTACAATTTGCTCCGTTCCAGATTGGGGAAGTTTTTGGCCACAGAGGTTGGGTACAAATTGGGGTCCCGAGAAGATTTGTTTTTCCTGAGCCATAATTGCATTGTTGGAGTGAACTAGTCTGAAATTCTAAAAAACGGAAAGAGCGGTTTATATATTTGAACAAAAAATGTTTTATTTACTGTGCGAAGAACTTACCACCAGTGCTATAATAACTAAAACAAAAGGAACTGACAAGGTGATTGCTATAAAAAGAATGCTCTCTAATCAATCCACTCAAAGTGAATTTGTGAAAAAATCATAGCCACAAAAATAAATCTGAATGCCAATGAAGTCATAAAACCTTTTAAGCGTGGTAAGTATTTCAACCCTTCTGTAACACGAATACACCAAATCTTGGTGTTAAGTATGAAACGAGTTCCCTAAAAGCTTCCTGCTCTACCCACTACACAATACAATTGTGTAAATAATAACAAAGTCAAGTTTGACGTGTTTGCACATCAAACATGTGCACCATCCACGTGCACCATCCTTTGTGTACAATAGAACACAAAGGATGGTATACGATGATTGCATTTTCCAAAGTAAATTCCGGTGGATTTGATTTATTCCGACAATGTTGGCTTTATAAATGAGATTATTTCCCTGCGTTTATAAATAAGAAAATATACGTGTGAAAAGTAAAAGTGATGAGGAAAAGGCTATAGCAAAATGAAATCATTAGGGCAAATAATTCTTTTGAAATCGAACGACAAAACACACCATCGGTCCTCGCAGGCTATTCAACAAGGGAGGCTCAACCATCCAGGTTTTCATTGGAAGACATCAATATCAATTCAGATAATCTGACCTTGCGCTAGTCAGTATTCTTTAAGACAAAATTCCACAAGAGTTACCAAATCTTAGAACCCAAATCAATTCCAACAACAACATTCAGTTTAGAGGAAGTTTTCCCCTAATGGCACACTTCCTTCGAGAATAAAGTACTGCGTACAACAGTGGTGTGTGAATACTTGCCAAAAATGTTTGAAGGTTATGGAGAACAATGTTTGCAGTCACATCGGCTCAGGGTACATCTCCTAAAGGAGACTAGAAAGTCAAAATAACCGCCAAAGATCAGACTGATTCAGATGACAAATTTTCTAAAACCAAACCCTCACCTCCTGTTTAACCCAATGGACGGTACCTTTGCGACTAAGTGCAGCAATCTTGTGTCTGTGGACTTAATGGGTACACATTTTCTAATTTAAATACATGATTATGAATTTACTAAATGCTATCAAATGTACATTAATTCCTACGTGACTCATGTCGCCTTCGTAAATATTAATTCGTAATTTGATGGAGAATTATCAACATATTAATCAATTTCCAATAATGCATACCACTCGAAACTATTGAAGTTTTAGAAAATTCAAGTGTAATTTCAAACACCAACATAATTTAATCTTATGCATTCTTAAATATTTCAAAACCTCTAAAACATAGTTTAATTGATTTCAAGGATCTGTGTTCACAACATATTACCTCAAACGGTACCTCACAATGTTGGATAATTTCTACCATGGACTATTGATATTATACAACCCAAGAATTACTCGACTCTACACATTAAATTCAAGATAAAATTCTGTTGATTTTAAAAAATAAATATTTGATGGCAAGTCGTGTGTTCGAAGAACAACGTGAGAAACAGGTTTACATTAAAATAAATATTTTTATGTGTACCGCTAGTCATGAAAGCTGGATATAACAAATATTTTCCACTTCATCATTGTTGAATGATTATTTTAAAATTTTAACGAATGTTGTTTCAAGTAATTAACATCTGATTGTGCATTTCCCATAGCTTGGAATAAGTTCTTTGATCATTGACACTCAAACGCACTTGATTAATTAATTATTTTGGAAGATGAAAGAACGTATCAAGGAAGAATATCAACAGGAAGTGAAGACAACTTAGTGGAAACGCTTAAGCTATTGAGCCTGGTAGTAAAATAGAGATTGTAGAAAGGCATAAGAGCTTTAGTAGTAACTATCATTTGCGAAATAAAAATCCCATGAGAATCCAACCCTTGGAATAATAAAGGAAGGTTAACAGTGATAGTTGCCATTATAATTTTTTGGAAGTGGCTGTGGGACTATTTTTTATCATTGATGTGATTCTACATTCCAATTCTTCATTGTCATTGCAAAAATATCAACAAACATTATTTTGGGAAACTAAGCAATCATTTTGTTCTCTTCATTTGAAAATTCTCTATTTATTGACATCTTCAACCTATTTTGTTGTCTACATTATTCTAGATAATATATTTTGCTTTGGAAACTGTTTCGTTAAATGCCGTCGGGATTATCGTAAACTTTGGCGGAATTACCGCTGTCGGGATTTAAGTCGGCGGGATAAGCTAGCGGGAATAACGTCAGCGGGATTAGAGTTGTCGGGATTAACGGGGCGGGATTATCTCGCAACTCCGAAGGAGAAGGTTGTCTATGGGCAGTGGTGCCTTATCTCTAACGACAGCAGAAATAGGTTGGACGCATAAGTTAACTAGTCCAAACCCAAAGGCATCTCTGCATGTAGGAAGTTGAAGCTGCCGGTGAGGGGGGTCCGGGTAATGGAGACCACATACATTGGGCAGTTCTGGGGCTGGGTGGGAGCATGTGGTGGGTTGGGACGTGCTAAGTGGAGTTCGTGACGGCTCTCTTCTCTCCCACTACGGCAAACGTTAGGTGCTTTATTCCTTAATTGGGGTTTTTGTGCTTCGATTCATTTCTTTCGCCTAGTTGGAGGGTCGTTGGCAAATTTGCGTAAGCGGATCGAACCGGTACGGGTAGCCCCTAGAATCTTAATACCTAACTATTGGATGCTTGATTCTTTTACCCTGCAAAAGATACGGACTCATGTCTTCGTCATTTGTGCCACTTGCCGAGTTGAAGGTTAGACGGTATTGGAGGGAGACTCGAGAGGGGCTTTTCCTCAGTTAATTCCACGACAAAGTTTGCACTGATAAGGTCGGCACGGGTATGCAAATTTCTACCTTATCCCTTTGTCGAGGATAGCCTTTCCCGTGAGCTCGAGCATAAATGGTGCAGATATTGGTCTGAATGGTGATTGTCCCATATCGAGTGTATTTTGTTATGTTTTGTTTTTGCATAGTTAGGGAGAGAAGTTTATCTTAAGTAGCAGATAAGATCGAACCCGCAAGGGCGAGTGCTTTCCTTTGAATTTGTGAGGTAGGAAAATTTTTCGAACTAGCACGGCTCCTGATAGACTAAACGTAATCGCTCGACTTCGAGAGAGTATAGGATAATTTAACATTGGATAGTCAAATAAGTAGATAGCACATTCACTCCTGTGAATATATTGTGCTATCTAACTTGACTCATCCATATAGTAAATATGTAACTATAGAGCACAGGTAACAAGTCTACCAAGGCTTGGACGCACCTCAGGGGCATTTCAACATTTTACAGTTTCCGATCATTTGTTTGGCAAATATTGTAGCTAGGAAAACATTAATTTAAAGATAAATGCTAATAATTGTAATTATTAATCCAATGGAGCGAGAGTTTATATAAAAAACTCGGCGATTGTCCTCGTGAATAGACAGTAGCGTCTAATTTTACTTACATACCTAAATTTTAAGCGCTTATTTCCTCGGAAATAATGTAAAAAATGTAAACTTGTAGTATTTCAGCACACTTTGCGCTACTCAATTAATTAGTGTATTTAAGTTTCCCGGGATTGTGATAAAAAAGTGGGGTTTATACTCCGATTCATACCCGAAGGTCTAACAGAGTTGTCCGGGATTGTGATAAATAATTATATAAAAAGTTTTGATTTTTAATTTCTACATTGTATAACCAATTTTCTCCCGTAGCTGAAACAAATGTCGGAATTTTAACACATTTCCAAATTTGGAGTGAAATTTTTGAAAAACAGGAATTTACCAATTTTCAATTTCCTACAATTAGTGGAAACATATTGGGCACACAATATCAATCACCCCTTGCTAAACGATTTCACATGGAGTCCTATACACTTTAATAATAATTATCATAGGAGGCTATAACAACTTTTTGATGAGCTGGAAAATTATTTTGAGAAGCTTTGGAATATGAGCCAGACATAGGAAATCCGGTTCGTACAATTAAATTAATCAAAGTACAATATTATTGTTTCCGAGCAATTAATGGAAATGCTTGTAATTTGTGTAATAACAACACCCGTAATTATGTACCAATATAAGTTAATGAAGAGGCCGGAAATTGGGAAATTATGAATCTATATCCAACTAACCAAAAGTATTTAACTAGGCCAATCAAAATATTCCATTAGGTATTTACAAACGCACATGCAGACATTACATAGCGTTGGATGATAATAAATTATTATTTGGTTAAAATGTTTGAACGAACCAATTCATATTAATTGTTGGTATCCGGTTGATAAGAAATTAGCTTTTTAGTTGGAAAGTTCCAGTTTCGCCACTCCTGTCAATTCCAAGAGTTGAACCTATTGAAAGTCATTTTTAAGTAGAAGCTCATCTTTCCATTTCTGTTAAAATTCCAGGGTAAAAAATGTACAGCCAAAAGTTTCATCTCTACATAAAATTTGCGTTCAAACTGGTTTCTCTCCTACGTGGTTTTCCATTTGAATTTAGCTTCAAAAATGATGTGCTAAAAATTCGGGAAAGAAAATGGACCAACTGGGGGAACTGGATTTTGGTTTTAATGATCGCCACGTTTTGGGCCTACGCTGGTCACTATTTTGTCCAACTTTCAAAACTCTCGGAAGCGGAATTTGAAGAGAATTTAGGTGATAATTGCTACCTCATTTTTCTCACCTTGTGCTGGATTGGGATAATTACCTACTCTGGGAATTCACTTAGAAATAAAGAGGGGATTTCTTGGTTGTACAACGAACTTGCACGGAGAAATCGTAATTAAGCATACAATATATTTTAAAGTATTGAAAATTTCGGGTCAATTTCTCCAAATATAGGGTCAAAGGTATGGACCAAGATTTAAGCCAAACAAAATTTTGAGTTACATCGACCCAAAATTTGGTTGGCTTGATTTTAATCGCATCGACCCAAAATATTTGGTTAAATTGACCGAAATTTGAGTCACATCGACCCAAAATTTGGCAAAATAATATTTTAGCAAAATCGAGTTGAATCATTGAGTTATCATTGAATATATTGATAATTTATTTGAACACTAAATTCGCTCATGATTTTATATAGAAACTCGTGGAATCACCCGAAATGAATCGACACTGGTTGAAAAAATCATTATGTCGTGGCTATGGAGTCAAGGGAGTTTACTTTTCTCCACCACCCTGGCCTCAATATTTGCACCACACAAACACTATTTCCTCTATTCAAACTTCATTGGCTGGTGTGCAACCCCCTCGCTAGCCATAGCTTGTTGTATCTTGGAGACTTTCAATATGATGGGAGCTTGCTGTATCTATATATTCGAGTACTACGTCCAAGCTTCATGCATTCGGAGCTTAATATTTTGGGCTAAAATGAAGTACACAAAAAATACTTGCAAATCCTTATGAGATTATCTCATTTAAATTAAAATTTATTTATCATCTTAGTAATTTTTATTTATTTTTTACTTGTTTCAGTACTACCACACCCAAAACCACTACTGGAGTGTTGAAAGCAATCAAAGAACACAATCAGCTACAAATTCTTACCCAAGAATTCTCAAATTGCTTTGGTAGAAATATCGAGCTTCTCAAAATGTTATTTTCTTTGGGCTCTGTGGTTTTGATTTTCGCTTTAATTAGATATTCTGGACATTTTAGCACCGCATCCCTTACTTTCATTCTAAGTTGCTTGAATGTTGCACTGACCGCTCCCCTTATTCTTTACAGTCGCGCCTACCTCGTCCAACAAAGCTCTGTGACCACACAGAAAAATTTACAATGGTTCCTTGGTAACTTGCGAAATAACTCGGAGCCCAAGAGGTACATCCAAAGGCGATTGGTTGCAATGAGACCATTGACCATTCGGATTTCAAATATGTATTTCCTCGACAAGAGCATGCTCCTAATCTTCATTCACATTGTCCTAAGTTACACGCTTTCCCTACTCATTGTATATTACTAGGACATAGGACTTTATATGGAAAATATATTGTATATAGCACAGGTGACGACATACCTCAACACTTGGGTGACCTCTTCCAAAAGTTTAGTCATTGCATTGGAACATTTTAGAAATAGCTACTTTTTAGAAAAAATATTCATAATCAAATTTTGATGCAACTTCTTGAAAAAAGAGGAAACCAATGTACGTAAAACAACATTTATTCGCCATCACAATTATTATTATTAGTTAAATAAATAAGTGCAGTGTATCCACGCGCAGAAAAATTCTCAACAAGGAAAATAAATAAGCACAGAAGTATTATAAATTTATGAGAGTTTCTTTGAACTAGACCTAAGGCATTCGTTGTCTCTGCTTGTAAAAAAAACAATGCTAAGCTTATCCTCCTCGTCTTTTGAATAAATACTTTTGATTTTTGTTGTAATAATTATTACTTAAAATTTTATAAAAAATAATAGTAATACGTGCGGAGGATTAAAGGTGAACTGCCACCGTGTCTTTCCCTAAAATATTTAACTCATCATAATTTATTGTGGGTGGGGGTCGAGGGTGTGGGTGAAGGGTAGCATAAGCGTTTGAAAATTGTGGGGAATTTGTTCGAGGGGGTGGTCGTATTCTATGGGACCCATTCATGCTCCGTCCATCGTCCGTATTATTTGTTGCATCCATCTCACTGGCTACTTGCATCGTAAGCTCTTGTTCTTCATAGGTTTTTATTTTGCTAAGATATCGTTCAAAAGGAAGTTCATTAAAATACAATTTTAATGCTTGTAAAATTTTGAAGTGTTAAAAGGAAATCTTACTGGTCAATCCAAAGTGGATTATCTGTAGCTAAATCCTCCATCATGTCAGGCTGCTGAGAGTGCCTTCCCATGGCGGGTGTTCCCGGCATGCTATCTGAAGGATGGAGAGGGTATTTCATTCCTCCTTGTAGTTTCTCACTTTCGCTGCCTCTGCTGTAAACATTAATTTTAGTTTCAAAAGAGAATGATAAAAATTTTGAGGGATGTGAAACTTTGGACTTTTACGAGCATTTTAGTACCTTGAATTGTAACGATGTAGACAACAGCACAAGGCCAAAATTGCAGCCACACCCATACAAAGGAGTGCTACGAGAGCTACCAAACCCGCAAATGCTGTGTCAAAGGAGTCACGGTTATTGAAAAAATATTCGCCGTCTGGATCCGCAGAGCCCATGGCAGGTACAGCGCTGTAAAGTTCCATTGGTGAATCGGATTGGCGAAGACGGTCATGACCCACGTCAATGGCTTGGAGGAAAACACCGATGGGAATCACAGCTGAGGTTTTCTTATCCACTGATGTGACGAAGACATCGCTCCTACAAAGAAATACAAAATACAAATTAAATAATTCTTGAAAATACTGCGTAAATGTATTGAAAATGTTGGCATTATATTCTTCATACCAATTTGGGTTAACTGTAAGATCCTCGTTGACATGTGGCGCTATTTTGTTAATCAAAACCAAAGAATCAGTAATATTTGAGAGGACTTCAACGAGCTGCTCCTTTAGCATTCCCTCGGGTGGGGACTTCACGGTTAAAATCACTTCTTGCCAGTCCTCCACGACCCAAACATGTACTTGTGTAGTGTCCTCATAGTAAGGAGCTAGAGTTTCCTTTGCCCCAACCTTAATTAAAAATCGGTGACTACCGCCGCTGTACTGACGCATAGCCGCGGGTGAAATCGTGAGCCTTCCTGTTTGTTCATCTATTCTAAATGGGGAAGGGATGACGCTTCCACCGGACTTGAAGTCGTCGAGGATTAAATTTGAGGAGATGAGATTATATTGGACCATATTTTCACTGGAAGTATCCACATCATTTGTGATTAAGGTCAATATTTCTCTTCCAGGTTCTGCTCCGGAATTAATGCCCGCGTAATATTGTTTGCTCTGGAATCGAACTGGGTTATCATTTTCGTCCAGCACTGCAATAAAAATAAATTATTTAAATGTTATCGCCTCAGCTCAATACATGTGCCCTAATTCAGACAGGTTTGATCAAAAATTGTGACCCAAAGTTTCACCAACTTTGAATAATTTGACCTATTAAACCAAAATAGGGTTAGGAGATTTGTTTGATTTTACTATCACTGCAAACAACGTTGAGCAAATTTTGACCGGATTGGGTATATCGAATCACACGACTAAAATAGCATGCATGATTTTTTTTATCTATAACCCACCTTTAATGGTTATGAAAGCTATAGATTCATCATGAGCAGCTTCCTCTGCAGTCACAATCTGGGCAGTTCTCTGCAATAAATAAAATATAAAAAACATTAAATGAGACTCCAAATCTTGCAAGTAGAAAAATCTGGCGTTTTTGTAACCAGTAAAAGCATACATTGAAAATCGGTGCCGGAGACGCCCGTACATAAAGCTCGTACTCTTCGATCCTCTCTCGATCCAGCATTTTCTTCGTGACAATTTTCCCAGTTTTAATATCCACGCGAATATCCTCATTTTTGTACTTATTCTTTTCGTCAGACGCCAAGAAGTAAAATATTTGAGCATTTCCTCCCTCATCCTCGTCCAAAGCTTCAACCTCACCCACTAAGCTTCCCTCCGGAGAGTTCTCCTTTATGGTAAAATTATACTTTCGGGTCATAAACTTGGGCTGGTGATCATCAATATCCTGCACTTGTATCGTCAAAACATGTTGATTCACCCCCGGGACTGGACTACCCCCATCTTTTGCTACCACAAGTAAATTATAAGCGTTCATCTCTTCCCTATCCAAAGGTTGAATCTGTATTATTTTTCCTGTGTCCGTTTCAATCTTAAACTTTTCTGTCTCCGTCACTAAATTATCTCCTTCTTTAAAATAAAAACTAATTTTCCCAGCCGCACCCTCATCCCCATCAAAAGCTAGGACCTGGCCAATATGTTTGGTTTTCCCGCCAGCGGAAAATTCCTCTAGTTCTTTCAAATTTGACTCCGTGGTCATCAACGTCCAGTTTATCTTATTCGGGAAAGTAAATTCCGGTCGACGGAAATTTCCTGGAAGCACTGAAATTAATACACCGGATCGGTCAAAATGAGCTGGAAGTTCCGTATCCGTGTCCGTAACTTCAACAATCAAACGATAATCCCCGGATTTCGCGTGTGCGCGGTCCGCGCGGATGATTCCGGTCCCAGGGTCAATGTTGAAAACATTTTCTTCGTTTCCAGAAACTATTGCAAAAGATAATTGATCCGTTTCAGGAAGGTCACCACCGGTAGCGCTCACGCGCAGAAGCTGTTGCATAGAGTTGAGCGGCGCGTAGGCAGTGACATGATAATTCTTCTGATCCATTGTTGGAATCACGTCATTGATATCGCGAAGTAGAATTTTGATTTTGGTGTATCCGATATGAACGGAATCCTTGGCGCCAATGCCGAGAATGAAAAAGCCGGACTTTAAAGCTTCTCGGTCAAGAAGCACTGGGCCCTCCTTAGAGACTGTTACGCGACCAATACGGTCAACTTTGAAAGCTTTGGCATATGGTCCAGGCTGAATCTCATACGTAACGACATCGCCATCCAAGTCGGATGCAAAGACATTGGTAACGTACGTTCCCTCTGGGGAATGTTCATCAATCTCCGCGACGTATTCTGATTGGTTGAAAACTGGCGTATTATCGTTGATGTTGACCAAATGAATCGCGATCGTCGCTGTGGAACTCAACTGAGGTACTCCACTATCCACTGCCACCACCGTTAAGTTGTACATCGGCCTATCTTCGAAATCAAGTCGACCCGCCACTTTGATCTCGCCGGTTTTATTATCAACACTAATGTACTCCGCACCATCCTTCACAAAATAATTCGAGATGGAACCTCCTTCAGGATCTTCGGCCTCTAGGGTCAATACACTCATGCCAGGTGGTAGTTCTTCCTCGATTTCAATCTCCATATCTTCAACACGGGGTGGAAGTTCATTGACCTCAAATAAAGTTAAAATTAATACACCAAATTCTCTCGCTCCGGGCTCTGCTTCTTCGGATATGAGCATTAAGGTGTAGTTCAAGGAAGTTACGATATCCCGCTCAAGTTGACCTTTGACAATAACTTGACCTGAAGGGTCGAGGTCAAACCAATCCGGGAAGAGATTTAGTTCCGTAACAGCTTTGTTATCAACATTTCGCGCTTCCACGGGTTGGACAAACTGGAATCGGAGGGATTCAACAGATGCGTCGCCTCCACTTGTTTGGATTTTATGGACGATATCACCGGGTCTAGCGGATTCGGAGACTTGGACACGCTGAATTCGGGGGCTTATTTTCGGGAGTTTATGGTAACTTCTTTCGATGGTCACGTGGATTGTTGTGGTTGTTCGCAAAGACGGCGTACCGTTATCATCGGCTGCGACGGTCAGATCAAACTTATCCTTTTCATGAGAGTCAAGTTTCTTAATGAGAGTAATTTCCCCATCATCTGGATCGATTTTGAAGTAACCGTAGGAACCTTTGTCGATGGAATAATGAACTTCGCCGTTTGCATCGAGGTCTTCATCATCGGCTTTGGCCACACCGACAACAGATCCAACGGGGATTTTTTCGGGTATCGATATTGACTTCAGTGTGATCTCGGGGTCAAAAACTGGATGATTATTGTTGATATCAGTGACCTTCACAGATACTAAAGTATTGGCTTTAAAAGTTCCGTCCGTTGCTTCAACTCTAAATGAGTAGTCCGCAGGAGGGAGTACTTGACTTTTTATGATGACCTCCCCTGTATTTGGATCAATTTTAAAATGCAAGGGAACAGGGTCCATGATCCGATAGGCCAAAACCGCAGTTTTGTCTATGTCCAAGGCTGTTACGAAAAATTTTGGCTCAAATTGGCGTGAATTTTCTTCGATAGTGCGTTCAAATTTGGAAGGGAAAACTGGTCGCTCATCATTGCTATCTGTAAGGAGGATTTTCAAGGGTACTATAGAATGGATGAAACCATCTTCCTTATTATTGTCACTGGCCTGTGAATATAAACATAGAAAGACATGAATAGAAGTTTCAAAACTACAGAGGGGGGGGGGCAAGTTTTGATGATTAATTATGAGGGCTTGAGACTCACCATGTAAAGCATATCGAAACTTTTTTGAGTTTCGTAGTCCAAGCAGCTTGCGACAGTTACGTTGGCGGAAGTTGCTGTGGCAGAAGGGCATTCCGAAATGAAAATGTCTCCAGTTTTAGAGTTGACGTAAAATCTACAACGTAAAAAAAGAGGATTAATAATTTTTTTTAGCATGGAGACCGTGAATGAAATTGTGGCGACCAACAATTTACAAAGCTTTCACAACTCAAGTGTAGCATGTGTAACTAAAATTATCATTTCAATTTAATACATTGTCCATACTTTTTTGAACCGGATCCCACGAGTTGATACATGATTCCTTCGGTTCCAAACTCTTTAGAATCGGGGTCATGTGCTACAATAGAACCAATTCGAGTTCCGGGCTTCGTCGACTCTGGAATAGTTAAAGTGTACACTGGCCGTTCGAAGACAGGCGAGTTGTCATTTAAGTCGTTCACACCAACCTGCATTATTCAAAATTTCCAAATTATAGTAATAATTATTATTACTTCAAGACTACCAAACTCTAGCAAAATCTAACTAAATGTGATTTCCTTTAAAGTCAAAAGCTCATTAACTACTTCCATATAGCTACTATATGAACAACACTTACAATAACTGTCGCAGTTGAAAATAACTGAGGCTCCTCCACATTTTGAGCAATAACCTAAAGGACGAAATTCAGCCATTGTTAAAAATCCTTACAAAATAATCCTTAAAAAATTAACGAATTATTTCTCGTCAGATAATCCTACCAAAATAAGGAACTTCCGCTCGTTCGGGTTTTCATAATCAAATGGCTTTTTTATTCGAATCACAGGTCGAGTACTGCCAGATGCAAACTTCGGCTCAATGTCAAAAATCTCCGCCAGCGGTCCATCGATTTTTAATGTGAAATCTGCAAACACTCCCTGT
>JAQFXU010001758.1:0-25759 GCA_034693705.1 Spatulosminthurus flaviceps | reverse complement strand
CGGCCTCTTTTGCCGGTGGCCTGATTTTCCCTCGGCCTTTTTTCCCGTCTGGGCTGTTTTTCCCGAGTTTCCTTTACTGTAATTTGCTAAGGGCATGAGATGCTTAGGTTACTTGGACAGGAAGCTTAAGCTGAAAGCTGCGGGTTGAATCTTGAGTCGTCATTACGTTTTGTTTACATTTTTCATAATAAAGAGTACAAAAATGAGTCATGTTGCTTAATTTATTTGTATAAATATATATATATCTTAATGATTTGTTGAAACTGAGGATAGCGGCTTGTTCGACTCTGACTAAATTTTTGATTTTAAAAATCAGAATGAAGGAGTATCAGAAAGATGTTAACCATGTTAACCATTTTTCATTTACCGCAGCTTGTGAAAGCAAGAGTTTTGAGCATGTGGTGTGGAGACCGAAGGCAGAAGATTAGTGTATCTGGAGCTGGAAATGAGCTGAGGATTGTGTGATTATGGTATTATTAATCATATGAATGGGCTAGAACAGGAAGCTTTACGTAAGTTTGAATTGACATGGAAGTATGTACGTGGAGCTTTAAGAGAACTTTTTATTAGTTATTCGCGGAACAGGCTAAATGACCTGAAAGGTGAAGTAAATGATGAAAGGATGGAGTAATTATGTAATGCGAGGTAAATTTCATATTGGAGAATCCTTTGTTGCGTTTTGTTAGTAGAGCTAGAGCTGGATCGCTGGATGGTATGATGGTTGAAATATAGCTGATGAATGCTTCGCACATTGTGCTTGAGATAGCATGATCTATGGTGTAGACATTTTTCTCATCATAGTTTTCACCAGCAGGTTTCGTAACAACGGAAGCACATAGAGTGAACTGAAGTTGTTAGTTTGAGACTATAAACTAACAAGTTTCTTTCGGAGTTATAGACGTGTATGTATACTTACATACTTACTTTGAATTACTCTCTTTATTCAAGTCAGGCTATTGATTTTACTTCTTCGGGGTAAGTACTAAACATGGCTTGGAATGAAGACTGGAGCAGATGGAGGGATCCAGGAAGTCTCTATTATCCAAATACGTGACGCAGGTTGTGTATTGAAAATGGAATTATTAATAGGTGAATCAGAATTTTATTTCGTAAGATGAGAAAAACCTAGGGTATTGAAACGCAAAATATATGAGGCTTGAGAATATGCTGAAAACATGTTGTTGATAAGGAGGGTATGGATAAAGTTTAATTTTGCGGATTAAGGGTTGTTTAGCGATCTATACATTCTACTCTGCGAACGAACTATTTTATTCTGTATCTCGTTGGTATTATAACTCCTTATTTTTTTCTTTTTTCCAAGGCATTCAACGTTTAAAGTATTTCCACAAAAGAATTTTTTGTATCTTTATTCTTTTATTAAAGCTGGATGACAAGGCTGTGTATTTGAACTGAAGAATTTTCTGTATACTAATTTACTTACAAGTAAACTCTTGTTAATGCAACGAAACAAGGGTATCGTAATAGACGAATGCAAGCGTAGAAACGTAAATACTACTGGAAGTAACCCCATATTGCCACTTACAACCACCAAAAAATCAACAAAAGAGCTGTCGATCTGGAGGAATAAAGTATACCTTTGCTCCGCAATCTCCATTGTATAATAGTAAATATTTTAATGCTCCAATTCTAAAGTACTTAGCATTTATTTGCACAGTAATTATTTTTGTTCTTCAACTTCAAACAAAAGTTTTGGCGTACTCACGCAGTAAAGGAGCATCCACTTAATTATTAACGTGCGCGCAATAATTGACTGTTTGCACTCAAAGTGGGAGATCCTATATCTGGGAAACTATATTGCTCAGCATCAGCGTTATTAATTATATTTCATTGAAATAACGAAGTAGGGTAGTAGAGTTATCTAACTAATGCATGGAAATTCTTATTTTTCAACATTTTACAACCACTGTGATTTTGATACCTAACTGGAATACTGGAAACGTGTAACAAAAAGTTGAAAAACAATTTCTGGCACATGAGGCTGCAAGCTCAAATAAAAAATCCATCCACACGAGCGAGCACATAAAAAGTAAGGGTAATATTTGAGTATGAGTGTAGGTGTTGTAGTTGGCGTATAATAGCGATGAAGAAAAATCCAATGAGTAGAGTGCGGAAACTATTATTACCCCTATTACATACGTGTCTTCAGATTTATTGCCTCAATGTTTTATGGCATTTCATTACGATGATTTAATTAGCTATAGGAATTGTCCTTGTTACATGAACTATCAAACGTGCAACGCGTGTGATTATCATTGTTAATTCTCAATAGCTTACACTTTCTTCCGTGAGCGATCATTCAATTAATTCCAGCATTCACTTGACCTTTCGGTGCATGACATTTTTAACAAGAAATCAGACATATATGCAGTCCAATGAAGAGGTGTACGAGACTATACCTTAGCATATTTGAGTTTATTTTATCACACACACACACATCTACGATATTCTGTTTTTCTACATCCTGGCGATTGATTTATTTTTCTTTCAAGGATATGAATAAAAGAGCTATTTCGACATTAATATAATTTGATTGTAGTACAAGTTTTCGTAAATATATTTATAAGGAGGTAAGATCTATTCTGTAAAATAGCAAAATTACGGGTAGGTATGTTTTTTCAAGGAGTTTCTTTACTGTGGTACCACACCGGCGCAAATGAGGTCCTTTTATTATTATACTGCTTTTATTCTCAATACCAATACACTCGCTGAGAGTGCGATTGAGTGGGAGAAAGCCAACAGCAGTGAGAAAATACGAGGAACTACATTTGCTCCTAACAGAATTTCCTTATTAAGTACTCTTTTGCATATGATATTTATTTCATTAAATATTAACAGTATAAGTTGTTTTGCAAATCTTTAAAGTTCATTATATGTCAGCCTTCCGTTATTGTTTTGATCAACTTATTGCAAAGTGACATCAAGTTTTTGAATGCACTTCTTTTATTTAACTACTCTATAACCCTATAGTATAATTGACTTGTGTCTTCCTGAAAAGTCCTACAGAATCAAAGTATGACTTGTGCGCTGAGGCAAAACAATTGTCATTGAATAGAATATACGTTGTTTTTTTTCATTTTATGAAAATAATTGTTGCATAGGGTAGAACGTTAGAGGACCTCCGTAGGAACTCCATTGCTTTTTGAAATTTCAGCCTGAATTAAATTCCTTGAGAAAAGAAACCATGGGAGAAAATTCGCGTGTTGTTTCTGAAGCAGATTTTGAAGAACTTAAAAATCGGTTGAAATTGATCTTTGACGCTGATCCTGAGCAATACGTTAATGATTTTGCCATAAGGAGATACCTACGCGCTTTCAAGACAATTGATCTAGCTTTTCAGGTAAGTGTATTTTAGTTGTCCATGATTATACTGTTTATGAGTGTATATGAGCCTACGGGAAACAGGGGCAATGTTTATATACAGTTGTTTTTACGTAACTTAGCATATTCTCAAAACAAACAAATGGAGAAAAGAATACGGTGTGAAAGAGTTGACCGAAGAGAGTGAAATTATTCAGAGCCAACTTAGTTCGAAAAAGGCTATAGTTTTAAAGCACAGGGATATGCAAGGTGGGCCATTTGTTTTTGTTTGTATTATATATAAATGTAATATATTTATAGATATTATACGTTTTGACTGCATTTTTATCCCGTAATTCATTTTTCTTCATTCCTATTTTAGGTCGACCCGTGATTTACATTCCAGCAAAGTTTCACAATGTCAACGAACGAGATATAGATGAATTAACCAAGTTCATCGTCTACTGCCTTGTAAGTACAACAAGTGAATTTCGTTGAAAAACAAAATTTGAGTGAAAGACGGAAATGTTGGATTATTTTTCCTTCAAAACAACAACAGATTTTTTACATACTTTTGTTTAGGAAACTGCATGCCAGAAAACTTTTGAAGAAGTGGTGGATAATTTATGCATCATCTTTGATCTCACGGATTTCGGCCTCAATTCTTGGGACCACAGTTTGGTAAAAAACTTGATTTGGCTACTGTCAAGGTAAAATTCTAATTTCTTCAAGTTTTCAAGCAAGTTTATTTATTTTTATCAATTTTTCGATTTCTTCCAGACACTATCCAGAACGATTGGGAGTTTGTTTGATATACAATAGTCCAGGAATTTTTCAAGGATGTTGGACTGTAATCAAAGGATGTAAGTTGAACTCTTATTGGAGTTGATGGTTATTGGTAGTTTATTAATTCATAATGAATATTTATGCCTTTACAGAATATTAGCCAGCATCCGAGAAAAAGTATATCAGTGTTGTATCGATTTCTTCTTTATATATTTCTTGCAGGGCTAGATGAAAACACGGTCTCAAAGATAATTTTCGTCAACTCAGAAGAAGAACTGTGCAAATACATAATCCCCGATATTTTGCCGACGATATAATCAAGGAGTTATTATACGCTTACGTAAGGGAGAGGTACATTGCACCAAGAGCGTCAAAAATTTATTCACAAAGTTCAAAGCAAGGTAGATTTGCTCGACCAAGTTTCGTCAAAATTACTGAAATCATTTTAGAGGATCGTGACGCAATATTGTGACCTTACAGTTATTGTCGGTGATCTGCTTGAGAAACTGAGTAATCAAAAATAATCCATTGTGTGCGTGTGTGTGTATTTAGATCGAGAAAAAAGTTCAAAACGAAAATTCACGCTTTATCTTTATTAGTCGTACCCAGTACCTTACCCTCCTTCCACCTTATGGTTCCCTAGCTGTACTACTGTGACATAACTTATAACGATATAATTTGGAGTGACACTCGGATTGTGAGTACACCTATAGTTATTAGGTTTTCTGGTCTGTAGTCAACACATTCATGTAATGTTTTGTAATATATTAGTTGTGCAATATCTTATCACAGTTTACCAAAGACAAGACCGTATTTTGTCTGTGTCTATATGCAATCCGTGATTAGACCTGTCTTCAGAAGACCTCATCACGATATATGGGGCATACGAAACTGTAGATTATTAATATGTAGTCATTAATACTTGTGTTGGCAAAACACAAATAACCTTACGTAAAGTACCAAAAATGCACCATTAACTTCTAAGTGATCGCACTGTATATGCATCAAGGCCCCAGCCTCAGGACGTTCAGAATTCAGAGAATTCAAAACTATAAAGTGAACATTTTCATTCAACTTTTATGATCAGTGTTTTGTCTTCTGCGCGAGTTTATTATGATGGTTATTATATATTATATGGTTTTATATTATGGTGGATACACGTATGTATGCATTTAAATTTACTCCGCTATTTCAAAGCCGTTTAAAAACAGTGCGCCAGTTGCAGCAAATGTTTGCCCATTGCAAACGTTTTCACACTAGCATAATTACTGCTAAAGATTTCAAAATACTATTAAAGGTAATAATATACACACGATGCTTCCAGGTTCTATTTATTTTCAGAGGCTGTTGTAGGAGGATAATTAAAATAAGTAACATTGAATCATTTGTCCTTAATTAAATAGTTTTGAAATAAAATGACGACTAACAAATAATACTAAAATTTGAATTCAAATGTTAACTAGCTATATGTTTTAACTTGTTGGCAAGAAGGCCAGTCCATCATCTAACACGCAATTGAGAGACTGGCCGTTGTTTTTAGAGAAATTATCTTAATCCGGTAAGCAGGGTAGAATTTTTGACGGGCTTTGATGGTGGTAGAGGATACCTTAACCTTAATTGTAAGAGGCAATATCAGAGGGTTCACTCGCAATTCTGCGATTTCTTTAGCACATTCTTTAGCATTGCACTATCTCGTACTGGAGTGGAAGGATTTAGCGAAAAGGACCCGCTTCAGCATTCAATGCGGGAGATAAATTCCTCGTCCTGAATGGAGTAATTGAGACAGTTCTGGGGCCGCTAGTAATTATTTCAAACTTTTGCCGTCGTTACAGGTGATGGACTATCTTTCATGTTGCAGATTGATATCGAATAATTACTAATCTTTAAATTTTTAAGATAGTGTTTTTAGTAACGTATGGAATCAATTTTTAACTATTAGCTATTTAGTTCGTATTTACAGCAGCATAGCAATCTTATTTACTAAAAGCTTCATCGTCTGGATGATAATGAAAGTGATTGTCAACCTGTATGTACATAATATGTTGTACAAACGTAGAACGCAATGTCTCGATTCAATTGGTTGTTTTTTAGTCAAAGTTGCAAACAATGACAGCAAGTTATTATAAATTTATTATCATTGCTGTTTTTGCTTGAAAAGAAACTGTGAGAACATTCCCATCCGCATCTGCGGATGACCTAATTGCTTGTTATTATTAATTTCACGTGCAGCTTGTATTCTTTTATGGTATATGCAAAAAGTAGAGTGAGATCCTCCTGGAGATTAAAGAAAGGCAAAAGCATGTTTAACTAAAGGTGGGTTTATGAGATGTTGAGATTTATGCACTAATTTATGTACTTATTGTACTCTGTAAGAAAATATATTAATTAATTACTGTATCCAAGAAATTCTTCGTTTGTGAATAGCTGACAGTGTCAGCCACAAATTGACGGTGTCTATAATATATAATTTGGCTATGTAATATGTAGATACATATTCGCTGAATTCTACAGTAGTGCAATGTACATTTGTGTGATCATTTGTAAGTGGTCAAAGTTGATTGATTCATTGTATTTAACATTATCATGCTTACAACTAGTCCTAAGGTTACTTCTTATTCCGAAGTTATACATAATCCTTTTAGTTTGTGATCAATAATTTATAATTTTATTTTGAAATGGTTTCACGACTTCACGACCTTCTTATAAAATTATAATGAAGCTCATTAATAATGTTTATTTTTGAAACTATAGCAGGGTGATTTTTAAGAATAATACGGGTGCTTCGGTTTTAATAAAGCTTTGTTTCAATTGACAGCTGTTGTAACTGTAATGTCTAGATTTTAAGGCATAAACACATATAGAATGATGTCGAACACGCAAACCCTCAGAATGTTGTAATTTGTAATTAAGTACTTATGTACATTCAAAATTCAAATACTTTCACACTAAGAATTTTGCAATTGAGAATGTACGGCAAAATGAGAAAATGATTAACTATATTTACGCCCAACAATTTGTTGTTTTAAAAGCAACTTGAAGTTTATTTTGCAAGCGGACATTTACTTGAAAATCCCAGTACACTTTTATAGTGACTTCCACTTTTGTGCTCCCAGAAAAAAATTGGTTGTTTGGACTTCTCTGTTTGTTTTGGTTGGGAAAATAGTTTATATTTGTTTTGTTTTCTTATATAATTCAGAGTAGAAAGAAATTTCATTCCTTGGTTCTCACAAGTTTACATTAGATTGTTTGGATCTATAATTTTATAGTTCAAGCGCAGCCCAGTTACCACGTAATGCAACTTGCATGAGTTACTTGCATCTTTCGTAAGATTTAAAAACACATTTAATTTCTTTGGGAAGAATACTTAAAGCAATGAAAGGAGGGAACCGAAAAAATATGTAAGTCGTTTTTTTTTTTTGGTTTTCTGGTCACATTTTCTGTCGTGGTGTGCCACCCTTAATTAAATTTTAATGGAAAGCAAGTGCAGACTCTCACAAATCCATCCATTTATGATCATATAAAATCTGATAATAGAGGCGATTATGATATAGGATCCGTAGGAAAATCAACGACAAAATTGCTAATATAAATGCTACCGATCCGGGGTTATAGTTATTGTCACTAAAAAGAGACGGAAAATTATGATTATGCTCATTAGAAATCATTTAGGGAGTTATAAATAAGTTCTAATCCTATTCCCAGGACCGGGCACCCGCTCGAGGTGGTCATTTACCAAGCAAGGGCTTCTTTACAATGTTAAAATTTATACACTCTGACCCTTAAGATAACTTCAGTGAGAGAAGAGTTTCACCACCTTCAACGTGTTTATTCCCTGGGGAGTAATGAAAAGGGAGGCCATTATCCTTAACAAGAAAGGTACACTGTAAAAAATTAATCTGATCGTTGGACAGGGCTCCCCAATGAATAGGTTCACATATAGGAAAACCTATTAAAATTTAACAGGTTTCCCCGTTGAATTGATCCTCAAAAAAATTTTACTGGAACACCTGTTAATTTTAAAGAGGTATACCTGTTAAATTTTTAAAGGGTTCCCTTTGTGAACCTTTTCTTTGGGGAATCCTGTCCAACGATCAGGTCTATTTTTTAGTGTAGCAGGGCATTCTTGTATTCTCTACTAAGGTCATTCAAACGGCGAATTCCCACATAGAACCAATAGAATCAATAAAAGCTACAGAGTTAAAGTTTACCCGACATGGTTAGCTATAGAAAGTACATTTTACAAATTTTGAGAACTTTGAAACCCATTGGACAGTTCGCGCAACTTTTTATATATGTCCAGTATTGGTATTTTGGTATTTTATTAGAGGTCCTGGGGCTTTCGCCCATGACCCAACAATTATGGTCAAATTACACAGCAATGATTAATAAAGTAAGATTTGGGCCATGGGTGAAAGCCTATAGGGCCTGTAATACCAAATACCAATAAAGTAAGATTCTCTAGAATAATCAAGTAATAAAATTCATACCTCATTTAATTCACATATGTCCAGTATGAAACTTAAGTAACTAACAAAGGAAAAATGTAAATGCAAAATTTTGTTTTACACGTTCCGTAAGTTCTTTAAGTTTTATACGGAACAGGACTACCGAAAAAGGTTGTGCTAACTGACTTATGCCTTCAGTATTTTACCACATAAACAAAATATTACCTTCTTTGAACAATTTGGTTTCTATTTAAAATGAGTTTGCGATTTTGCATCAGCTATACCAATTAGATTTTGCAGGATAATTATTGCTACTCGAAAACATACACGGAAGATATTTTGAAAAATTAAATGTTTTAATTTAAATTTTCTCCGCAGCATTTTGTAGCTATGGATATGCTTACGGGGTATACAAAAGGAGTAAGGAATTTAAGTTCATCTTTAAAAATCATTCAAAAAGCCAGCTAGAGGTAGAGCAATATTAAATAGTCAAATTGTCAGCAAAAATTCATTTTGAGAATAAAATCTTCTGGAAAATGTTCTCCTTCGTGTCGTATACAATAAGAAGACTTTTCTGTCATCCTTTTCCAATGAAAGTAGCCAAACAATTACTCAATAGATCACTTCCAATGTTTTCCAGAATGCAGAATTGATGTCTACCATTAATAATATAATATAACGATAAGAATACTTAAAGCAATGAAAGGAGGTAACCGAAAAAATATGTAAGTCGTTTTTTTTAGTTTCCTGGTCACATTTTCTGTCGTGGTGTGCCACAAGCTCCAGTAGCGCAGCGGCAATGGACTCGGGTTCACTCGAGGGTCGTCTGAGTCATACTTGGGTTCGAATCCCGGGGGTGGTATGTAATTTGGCGTAATGTAATGTTTACACATCATTGCACCACGTTTTACAACTATCGAGCAAACATCAAGAATACCTTTACGATGAACGCAGAGACGGTTTCCTTGAACCAATGCAAAAACCCTATAATTTTCAACTCTTTGAATTGAATTTTGATACAAAGAATTGGTTAAATAAGTAAAATTTTGAAATTCGCCATGTTTCCCTTTAACTCCAATAGGACAGTTTTGAATACCTTTTACAAGGTATATTTTCCTTTGTTTTAAAGTACATAAAAAATTGATCGTAATATCGTAACAACATTTTTCGAAAACGAAATCCTTGCATGCAAATTAATTTCAAGTTTTAGTTTGAATTTCTCCAGTTCATCAAGCGGGTACACTTTGTACATAATTTTGCTAGCACCCCAGAGAATAGAACCTATAGATACTTTTGCTTTGTGCGATAGAGTATTTCATCTGCTTTCCTAAAAATTAACTGTGAAGGTTGCAAAATTGTACTCTTGAATTGCTTTGAAATGTTTACAACATCTGCCTCAGAAAGAACTTACAGCCAAAGACATGACTCACTCTTCCGCATTAATATCTCTTAATGAAGTTGCAAATAGTTCATAGGAGCGATAACATTAAAAGCAGAAGGGAAAATATGGATTACATCTTGTTTATGTCTTCTTTTAAAGGAAGTGTTCAGTGAAATGGTTCTTTGAGGAAAATTCTATATTTGGTGAGAGCAATACACTACGAGGAGAAACAAGAAAAATAAGGGCAAGTACTAAATCCCATGGGTGTGAAATTTAGATCATATAGTCCTCGTGTAATAATTTCACTGTAGCAGATTTTACCGAATAAATACATATTTGAGCTTTTACAATTAGTAGACCTGTGAGAAAAAGACTAACTCATACAGATTTAACGACATCTTTACAACTCTTGTCCTATTACCATCCCTATTACGAAAAACTCTCAACTGTGTATGATCACATTAATCCTATACGGTTCATTGTGTGTAAATACAATATGTCCAACTCCCACTGCACAATATGTCTGTAATCCATTCAATATATCTTTACACATGTCTGCTCATATATATTTATTAGACCTGGAGAACGACTGCCTCCAACACCAACGGTCGTCCTGTAAATAAACATGCTGCTAATACATAAACAGTTTCCATGTACACTATTAATTCCTAATCCTTAGCGTTGGATGTAACATCAAAGAAACTCTCAGGTCTTCAGGCATTAAAAGTACTCACACGAAACTCATGTAGTTGCTTCACTTTGAAAATCTATGCTGAGATCATTTAATCATTTCAATACTACTATTTGTAAGAGTAAAAAGACCGCCCAAAAAATTCTGTTCTTTTATTCTTATATGCCTGTGTGAGACTTTGACTTGACCTAAACCAAACCACATTCTTATAGAGTTAGACAGGTTAGTATCCAACCTGATCAGAGGTTTCTGCCGGCATCACCGATCACCTAACTTTCAACCATTTCTAACGTTCAACTGCAATTTTTGCAATCCCTCGTGTAAAATTTGCAGGTTTCTGGTTCGAACCATCCCAACGCACCCACATCAACCGAGGACGCTATACTGCCTGCGGACAATCAACTATATAAATTCGTCATTCACTGAATATGCTTGGTATGCAGACGTTGAAAAATTCAAGATATCTTCTTTCTATACAGAACCATATGTACCTACACAGACAGTTCATATATGCTTTCTCAACCAATTCAGACTAAAACTCACACGTTTTCGCGTTAGGAACGAACCAAACGGTTTTTCCTTTACGCCATATCCTGCAAAGCCACAAAGCCATTAGCCTCACGTATGTATATCTGTACATTTCTGTCACTCACAGTTTCACTCCTATTACTCCTATATATATTATAGTTCAATCTGATTAACTCCATCATCTAACAATTATCACATGTTAATATTTCGACTGACTGACTGAGAATCACATGCATGCAAGGTACACAGACATTTCTTTCTTATCTATTTCTCCATTCATTTCCAATAAAATACATACTACAGACTACAGCATATGTACAGATACATCTAATTATTAGGCTGCATCCGAATAAAAATGCAGAGAATCCAAGCATAGTATGTATACACACACCACACAATTAGCTAAAAAATACATGGCAGTACTAAAGCGCACAATAAACTCACATAAAGGTGTACTTGGGTCTACGAATCTATACACGTTAAAATGCTAACGTTGGAGGGCACTCATGTCCCCGTGCCTTTATACTTTCTGGCTAAAAAGTTTCTGTCTGCATATATACACTCAATGTCGAGTTGAATGCTGATTGTGAGGATAAATCCTCACTCTCTGAGGCATGGGTTTGGGTAAGACCCCATGGCTTGTGCACATATGAATTGAGTGAAAACACCCTACACCCTAACCCTGCGCGACTATGTATATCTATGTATAAAGACATAGGTGTTTTTGGGCTGTTTGTCCACGGTGAAACTATATAGTAAGGATGGTGGAAAATGTTGGGACATCAATGCGGGCGGTTGGATATGACTTGGTAGTTGTTCGAATGCATGGCGAAAATTCCATGGGAAAAAGGGATGAGGATTATGTTTAGGTGCATGGCGTGGCTCGGCCGTGTTGCTACGAAACGTTGGAGGTTGGAACTATAGAATCCTCAGTGACGACTGACGGCCAATACGGCTTGTTCTCGAAGGCAGTCGCGTACTGCTCTCAGACGGCCATTACCCTTAAGTCTTGTACTCACACTTTTATTGTAAGGTAGTCGACGGTGAGATTCGTTCAAAATTTTCGTATATTGTTGGTGTGCCTCAAGACTCACACTAGATATTCGGCTTCCAAAATCTAGGTTAAAGTGAACTGGACTCATCGAAAAAGGTGGGTTTTTTGTGTTTTTTTTTGTGGGGGAAAAAGTGTCGGGAGTTTTTCTACTTGATTTATACTTGATTTCTATCAAAAATCGTCAAAATATTTTCCCTTTCACTCCAAACACAGACATGGTATTGTATATGTATAGTATAGTATTTATATCGTATATGTATAAATTCCCTCGCCATGAGATCACGCAGTGTAACGACCGAAAGTTTAATTTCCAACCGTATCCATCAAATACCCAGGATTTTGGTTTAAAATATTGCTTGGAAAAAAAAACTTTTGAGATTGTGAGAGTGGAATTGGAATTCTTTATACGAAATGTTGCTTAATTAAGTTGTGATTGGAATATTGGAAATAAGGGAAATTTTTTCCGTTGAATATTTCTTTGAATCAGTCAAATCTATAGGAATTCTAGGAGACCAGAGACAAGTCAGAAGTCTATTGCAAATTATTGCCATATAATGTGTAAGGCTTACACTCCGCAAGCATTATAAGTTCGGCTTTTGCCACTTTGCCAGTTCATACACCGTCAGTGTTCATTCACACAACACACACAAGCTTTATGTACATGTACGTATAGGCAAGTTCGCTGAGAACACACGACCAAGACCAACGATGCCGTTTTCATGTCAATCGTCCGCTCTGACGGGAGGCCATTGGCCTTTGTTCCTCGCGGTGTTCTATATTTCTGCATGCAGTAGGAATATACATGGGGTGTTGGAGCTCCTATACTGCCTCTAAGGGCGGATTAAATATTTATGGAGATTTTAAGTCGTGAGAGTATATAGTTAAATACATGTTAGAATTAGGACCAAGTTTTAAATATTTGTATTATTCAGGTGTCGTGGATATTTTTGAGTCTTTTAAACCGTATTTTATTATTTATACAGTGCTAACTGGTAACTGGGCTTTTATTAATTTTACAATTATTGTATTCCAGTTATAATTAGCTGGTGCAGCCAAGCGTTTAGTTCTAATTCAATAAGTTGGTTATGCAGTTGGGTTAGACGGAAATTAATAAGTTTCTCTTGGAATAGGTAAACTCTGGAGAATAGTAGTAAAAGGGTGGAGGCTAAATGGTGAAGAAGGGAATTGTTTAATTTTAAATTTGAACGGGGCTCATTTCTATACTTAAACATTTAACTTAGAAAATAGCTCTTGTATATGTAGGAACGGATGTTCATGACCTGAGTCCTGTTGCATACTTTGTTGGTATCTACTGTTGGTATATAGATATAGGGCGTCATGCACATACAGCGTCCTAGTACTGGAAGCTCATATGAGTTTAAGTCTTGATGGAAACGTAATGTCAGTATTATTATTGAAGGCGCTAATTACACGGGATTAGGCATTTAGTGAGATGCTAATGTCTTTATAGGATAAGAACATCTCTAATTGTGGGGTTAATAGTTGTAAATGACCTGACTGGCTACATAGGGTTTTCAAAGGTGTTATCCTTTACCGTATGGTAAGTTAAGTTAGCAGTTTTAAGATATTGAAGTGAATACCCAATCTGGGGTCGTTGGAGGTTTTACAAATCTAATGGTATAAAGGGATTAGTGAGGTAGATAAGAATTAATTATGTGTAGTGGAGCCCTCTTCCTTATTGGCTTCAAGGCTTGCACTAGGTCGGGAAAAAATAAGTTTTACAGTTTCGACTTGATTTCGTTGCAAACGGTGTTTTTATGTCGTTTGCATTTTTTAGTTGTAAAAACGGATTGTGTAGGATATCCATATCAATGGTAGAATATTTTGCGAGGACAAAGTCCAGTTGTTTCACTCAAGTCTAAGAAAGTTGAATATCGTTGGAGTTGGAGCATTGATGAGTCGGATAGTTGTTTACTGTTTAGGTTAAATGCAAGGAACTGGGAGGGTTGGAGAGTGGAAATGTTAAAATAAATTAGGTTGAGAAATTGCGAACATACTCGCCGGAAATCTATTGGTATTCACTTAATACTGTGGTGAACATGTACTATTTTTCACGTGAAACTGCTTTCAAAATGTCTCATCAGGTAGGAGTACATGTGGGAAGTAGTATAAATAGAATAAATATTCAAATAAATACACAATTGGAAGCGCAAGGACAAAGAATACCTCGTGAACGTTAACTATTTGATGCTATGCAAGATTCACAGGTGTGATGCTGACTTGTGGTGTATCAGTCCATGTCCATAAGGTAGTATTTATTTTCTACAAGAGGGCATGAAACAGTCGAGTCAACATTCTATGTATATTGTATACATGAATACTTGAAATTCAATCCACAAAGTAGTATTAGCCTCATCGGTTCGTAGTTTATCCCTTGTAAGTATATATTGTCCTGGCTTTGCTATCTTTTGAATAACAAATAAGAATACGTTGGGATTCTATGAGTTCAGTGCATGTAAAATACTTAAAAGTAGTACACAGTGGTGAAATGCAGATAGAAACTCAATTAGGTTGTTGGAATTCTAGAATTTACCATTACTCATTGCTCCATCCGAAATTGCAAGAATCGAGAGTTTGAAGAGTGGGTCGTCCTGAAATCATAATTGAATCGATTGACCACTGTCTGTTTAGGTACAGACACATAAGACTAGTACCGTTTATTTATTATTATTGAATTCCGTCCAACTGATTTGAAACTAACATGCTCAAAGGTATTAATAACTTCTTAACCAGACAGAAATAAGGGCATTGCATTGGTTAAATGCATTTCTTTTTTTGACCACATTTTTATGAGACTATTTAGAAGTACTTGAATATTGAGCAGTATTAAGTACCTAACAGAGACTATAATCTACACGGTCTTTCATTGCTGCGCATAATTTCATTTCTGGGGTGAAAAAACTTGTGCGTGAACGTGAGGGAGAAAGCTTTGTTTTGCTTGTTTTCACAATACCAGTGTTCTGTCATAAGTGGCAATGGCAACTATAAGGAGGCATAAAATGCACACTGAAAAAACCTATGCATGTCGGTAGAACCCAAGTATGTATTCAGCATAGACAAACAACAAAGGACATTGGTCTTTTTAAGAGTATACGTCGGGGAGCGGATTATTACTAGATTTTCTTTTTAGTCTGCGACGCATTATATTTTTTCCCTTGCATTTTGTTTGTCGCAACATTGCTGGTAAATATAGGGAGGTATTTATGTTGGTCCTGAGAATTTCTTTTCTGTCAAGCTCAAATTCTAAATGGTCAGGGACCTTGACCCTGACCCGTAAGTATGGTTAGTCAAACGCAAGTATGTCATCGGTCCTGCATATTAGAGTATGTACTTACATCGTACATACGTTACATATACGTCTATCATCTACTTCATTCTTTGATGCTTTGCTTGCACTGAGAATTGTCTGTACCTCTCCATTCATTTTAAATGCACCTTCGCTTAACCTTGGTTGTTATGTACATAATGCGTATGATCACATGGGCATATGGATACAGGATTCCCCTGTGCATTCAACTACTAAAAGCTTTACCTTTTTAAAATATTATATTGCCATTTGTTGTAATTGTTGTCAACAAATTAATGCTTTTATTCTCATTTGAAAATTGAGTCAAATTAATAGAAATCGGTTAGTCATAGCGTTGACAGTTATTGAAATCTAACAAGCAAAATGAATTTTCCTAATTCGGTATTGTGTAGTCATTATGTTTTAATACTCAATAGTTATTGTCTCCCAATTTCTCTCATTTGGGTCAAAGTTACATGAAAATAGTAAATTCACATGAAAAAGCTTAAGTTCAGTGGATAGAAGAGCAACAACTGTTAAAATAATAAATAATTACTGTATTTGGTTTCAGAGCAGCCCGTTAAGCGGGGCATGTATTATAAAAATGCCATCCGCGCATTTGGCACTGCTATTCACAGTGAACTTTAATGAGGTTTTTACCATTCGAAATCTTCCTTACCCACATAACGTGCAGACTATTCCATACTTGCTGTTAAAATTATCATTGCAGTCTTCAGTTACTGCATTCTGGTTGCTGAAACTTGCTGACAGTAAAGCATGTTTTATTTAGCTACACGCTACACACAGCGAGGAAATGTATATAGATGGAAGGTGACGGAGAAGCTGATGAGATCATACAAACTTCCCTTGAAACATTGGTGACGTAATAGCCATGGCAGTCACTCTCTTGTGATCATGAAGACCTGACGGAAAGATTGATTTTTACCTTGAGTCCATCTGTAAGTGTATGTATGTGCTTGCAGTTTATCACATCATCACTTGTTGGCGATTTTTACGCCGTGTATGAGTAATAAACTCGACCTAGCCGTAGCCAGAACTCCGTGATGCGTACAACGATAGAAATCTAATGCATGTCATTACAACACCATGGCCCTAACGTCTCTGTGTACTCTCCTGCTTTTTCCTTGCACAATCGAATGAGTATAGTCGTAAAAACTCTTGAGTTTTGCTGTGCTTACATAGGCTCAAATGATAAAAAGAATCCTTTCGGTAGATGAACCAGTTATTTTTCACATGATATGCTGGTTAGTTAGTTTATTTTCTGTGAAATCCATTATCTGATTGCAGATACCATACTTTCCTGGAATCTTTATACGTACATGAATTTGGCACTACGCAGACATTAACTTCCTCAAAATAGACCCTGGAGCCTACACCAATATACCAACATTCATATATACATACATCTCGTCATGTCATATCTACAGCTTCCGATTTCTCTCGGTAAACTACAGTATAGTTAAGTACGTAGTAGTAAGTCAGTTACGTACTTATTCCTTCAATAAATACACGCCAAAAGCGATGGAGATGTATATTTGATTTTGATAGTAAATTCCCCGAATGAAACTCAATTGAGCTTCATCTTTCCAGTGATTCCTTAACCATTGGTTAAATAATATCAAGTAATCAAAAAGGGAAGAGAATTCTGGAAAGTTTACTTGACATGTACGATTCCAGTATTTCAATGCCAATTCCCAGAATGTTTAAACAACTTCTCAGAAGTTACTGCAACTCTTTATTCACGTACATCATTCTTATTTTAAAATCATAACTTCAGTACTTTACTACGAAATTGAAATTCCCAATATTCGAATATAGATGAAATGCTTTTAGGTTTTGAACTTATTAGTACTCTCTGCAGTCTGCACAGAAATATTCATTGGTGAGTCATTGTAGTACTCATAGGTACAGTGTCAATGCATTGTTCACAATTCACAACGCAATCATTTAAAATCGTAATTTAAAGCTAACCTTTTGGATGCACTTAATATACATACATGCATTTTGAGTTACAATGGGATCATCAAAAGTAAAAGGCATCGTTCCATGTATACTTGCACAGGATTTTAATACCGATATTGGCTGTCAGAAAACTGTGCATTGAAACTATGGGCCGGAACAAGGTTACCCTACAAGCCTGGCTTGTGTGCAGTTATACCATACTATATTTGAATTGCTAAATGGAAAGGAAGATAAAAGTTCGTATACCTTGATATTACAGCACATGCTTTAAATACATGCATAGCAAAAGTAAGGAGGAAAAGTTTTAGTGTTTAAATACATAATCGTACTGCACACAACAAGCAGTACAAATATCTTCCACATCTATGTAGTATGTAGTCGATATATTTTTACACTATACCATTCCGCTATACAGATTTGAGCCATTCGATATACTAAAACGCTATGGGGCTGCATGCATGGTATAGGGGGAAGATCTGCGTATGAGTGCTGAAGCATCAGTCTTTATGTATATACACATAGGGCGAATTGGAGGAGAAAAAGAACCCCTTAGAACTTTTTTATTCTTGCCTCCTCTCTCGCACTCACGCTCGACTCCAAGTCTATATTCCTTTCCCTTGATGGCTTCTAGGGTATATTCACCACTGGTAATTTACATCTGTTGGTCTGCTCTTCCCCTCTTTTTGTATGTAGACAATGTTCTTGTGCAGCATTCAATACGCCTGAAATATTCAGGTATATATATATACAAGCTGAGGACCGACTGCTGATATGTTGCTGATACTCTCATTACCCGACAGCACTGCCTGCATGTCATGTGAGTGAGTGTAGAGGAGCGCTCCATGTTATATAGAATCAGTGTGTGAGTTAAGTTCTCATTAATCCTGTGTGCCACAAGCATTGTCGTTGTGGTGGTGTTCGAACTCTCGTAAAGCATTTTGTATTGCAATTATTATTGTGTGTGAAGCCTTCGATCAGCAGCAGACTTGCTTTTTCCTTCATATACTGTTAGGTGAAGAGTGCTTTTTTGTTACACAGAGTGTGGTACCAACTACCAAGGCATCAATAGTGTAGATCCCTAGCACGTCATAGAACTTTCCAGAGAATTTTAGAACTGACTGAACTATACATACATATTCATTGCTCTGTTACCCATTGATTTTTAATTTTACAAAAAAAAACAACTTCATTGAAGATTTTTGACTGAGAGCTACCTGTAATAATAATAAAATAAATTCGTTGGAAGCGGAAAAAATTACATGAGGTTGAAAGACATCCGAGCTAACTGTTTTTGTTGCTGACGTTAAACTTTTGTATCACAGTGTCTCTGCCTGTCATTTTGAACGTGCCCTTTGGTGACATCCATTCAGCTGGCGACCATACCCGTATTCCCCTACTCCACTTTTTCAAAACTCGTCTCACCTAAAATAACAACGGAAGGGTCGGTAGCTCAAGGGAGTGCTTCTCGTATTTTAGGAGGCAGGTAAGTTGTCGTGGAAGTTGTTGAAATAAATATTTCGATGTGTTTGTTATAGTTAATTTTAGCGAAGAGTATTAAGAATTAGTAGATGTTCAAGGTTGTGCAATATATCCTTGTACAGTTTGAGTTGAATTTACGTTTGTTCCGTCGATGAGTGTACTTATAGTTGAGACGTTATTGGATGTTGGTATGTTAGTATCGTGTTAGGGGTAGATGTATTGATGTATAGTTGAAGTAGTTTAAACGCAACAATTTTATTTAATATGTATTAAAATATTGATGGTTTTAAAAGCCTGTTGATTTTTCCGCGTAGTTGCTTTTTAGTCTATGGTTGCCTTTACTTGCATGACATTATTACTGTGTTTGCGCATCCTTGCTTGGGTGGAATATGTATGAGAGTTAGTTCATTGAATGTGATGAGACCTATTTATGTAAACTCCTTTCAGTTCGTTGGAGTTCATGTGACTTTGGACTTTGTGACGCCATTAAGACTGACGTGTGTTTAATGTTGATCCACAGGGACGAAATACGTTCCCAATCCACAACCTATGAGAGATGGATTCCGCCTTCTGCTATTAAACGAGATGCACTTCCAGAAAATAGCGATGATGTCAAGTTCAGAAAAGTAAGAAGCTCTTTCAAATATTAAATGTTCGAAGAATCTGAATGTATTTGCTCGAGTGGTGTATTAGGTTTAGGATCAGGAGCGTGGATGAAAGTAAAATCGATTAGGGTATACCAACTGACTCATAGTTGATATTTTTCAGCTGTTATTGTATCATGAAGATGTTTCTATAGTGAAAGTTTATTTTTTTAGAAGAAAAAAACAGTTAAGAAACGGAATGTGTAGGATGAGTGTAAATATAATTAAGGGCGATGACCATTTGTTTGCTTGAATTCTAGGTACGTGCTATTCTCAACAAACTCACTCCTCAGACCTTCGATAAGTTGAGCGATGAAGTGATAAATATCGGACTAGATTCCCCTGTTCTTCTCAAGGGTTTCATACTCTTGGTGAGTCTGAAAACACTTAATGATTTGTTGACTTCTATTAATGAACATGTGACGGTTTCGTTGGGTTTACCTTATTTAATATTTGTATAACAGACAATTTTTTTATTACTATCACAGATCTTCGAAAAAGCACTACAGGAACCCAAGTACGTATGTATGTACGCACAATTATGTAAGAAATTGAATAAGAAAGTTCCCAACTTTGATCCTCCAAACCCAGAATTTACCACTACTTTTCGTCGACTCCTGCTAAGCAAGTGTCAGGATGAGTACGAAAATAGAGCTCGGGCTTCGGCCGCCTTTGATCATAGAACTGAGCGCCTCACTCCCGAGGAGGAGGAGGAAAAGCAGATATCTAAGCTTAAAATGCTCGGAAACATCAAAGTAAGAGACATTCTTAATTTTTGTTGGTAGAAAATGAGGGGAAATTAATAGAATGGTAATTACGATCTATGCCTTTAGTTTATTGGAGAACTCGGCAAATTGGAGATGCTCACACACTCAATCCTCCACAAATGTTGCGAGGAGCTGGTCAAGAAGACGAAGGCGGAAGACTTGGAATGCCTTTGTCAAATAATGAGTACATGCGGACATTTGCTGGACAATGACAAAGGCAAATATTTGATGGATCAGTACTTTGCCAGGATGAAAGAATTGTCTATAAATGACAAACTTCCATCAAGGATCCGGTTCATGCTCCAAGATGTTCTCGAGCTTCGTGAGAATCATTGGCTTCCAAGGCAGTCTACTTCCAGAAAAGAAAGTCCGAAGTCTATTGATGAAATTCATAGGGAAGCAAAGGATGAAATGGGCATAGCGGATTATCAACAAAGCGATGTGATCCGTAGCTTGCAGTTCGGTAAATGCGCATATGTTCTTTATTTATTTACATTTATTCCCGAAAATTCCTGCATACGAATATATGCATCTTAGTCGATTGACACATCACACAGATTTTTTGAGGAATTTGCTATCTAACATTGATTTCAGAAGCAAGAACTCGCAATAATCGATTCGGAAACAAGAAAAACCGCACTGGGATGGAGGATGTGTTCGCACCCGTCCCTCTTGCTGTCACTAGTTTGGGTACGGGTCCAGGTGTGATTACACCTGGAGATAAGCCTATGGGGTGAGTTAGCTAACTTTGCATAGCATTTAGCGTCGGCAAAACAGTTGTTAACTGTGGATTAATAATGACCTCACGAAATGATGATTTATTATCTGCAGAATCGAAACCAATGGATACCATCACAGTAATTCGATGAGTAACTATCGTCCAGCTGGGGGAATGAGGAACTACATGCCGAACAACATGCAGTCCAATGGATCGTTCTACCCACAAATGAAGAATAACAAAATAAATCATTACATGAATCAACAGGATCATCACAACCCAATTAATATCCATCAAAATCGGAATATTCAGAATAATTCCATGCACAATGGTTAGTTCAGTTACTATATTGTAGCCTTTGGCTAAGCTCAATCGGTTGATCAAATTTTTATGATATCCAATGTTAACTTGCTCTATTGCACTCACAGGCTATGAGAAGGCACCGGTTGCTCCTAGATTCTTGAAACAAGGAGGAAATCATATGCCACAGATGCCACCAGTTCCTGCAATGACGGCAACTATGCCCGTTGTAAGTGAGGAGTTATCACTTAGGCCACCGCCAAACTCCATGAAAATGTTTCCTGTTGGTCAAATCTACATCCCAAATCTTAAAAATGCTAACACCGAAGTATTACAACCTGTAAAACCTACAGCCCCAATACTACCTAAAGAACCTCCACTGTTGGCACCAGTGAAAAATGCAGTTGAAAAAGCGAAGCCCAAGAAAGACAAGGTATTAAAATTAATGGCCATAATTTTGATCGGAGTTGGATTTTCAAATTTAAGCTTAAAATACTGTAGAATTAACTAATCGGATTTCCCCCGTCATGAAAATGCAGTAAACCATAATAAAATGAAATTCTACTAATTTTTTTTGTCTTCAGGGACCAACAAAGGAAGGAGTAATTAAAAGAGTTGAAGAGATAGTAGAAGAATATATCAAAGGAAAGAGTGAGAAAGAGTCCGCTGAGGAAATACGGCAGATGAAAATTCCAGATCGGTTCATTTCGGATATGCTAACGTCAGTTTTGAACAAAGCCATGGACAGAAATGGTATGTGGCTAAGGGTTTGTTTATTGAATTTTTTTTTATTGTTGAATATTTAATTATTTGGGATTAAATGTGTTTATTAAAACCAAGGTACATGTCTATAGCGAGTATTAATTGTTTGGTAGAAACTGAGCGTGAGCGTGTTTACACTCTTGTAATGTTCATCATCCAAGAGGAATTAGTGACCCGAACTCAGTTTATTGAGTCCTTCAGAAACATGCTTGATCTCATGGGAGATTTAGAAGCTGATATACCACGAATCAAATCTTACGTAGCTGCTTACGCAGCGCGGGCTGTGACACAGCAAATTATAAGCTTGTCAGAAGTAGCAGAACCCATGGAAGGCGGAAATCATTATCCTTTTCTTCTGCTTGTTCTTCAGCAACTGAGCAAGACAATGGATAAACATAAGCTTACAAAGTTGTTTGACGAAAGCAAGGTAATTTTGAGAATCAGATGAAACTAGATCTTACGATGCAACTCAAGAATCCTACGTGAACAGTTACGATTTTTTATAGATCAATTTATTGAATACACTTCCCAAAACCGATCGCACGAAGGACAGAATGGCTGACATATTAGAAGAAAGGGAATTATCATTTCTTTTCCCCTTGCTGAAAATACAAGCTGAAATGGCTAAGCAGTTACAGGTAATTGTATTAAGCTGTAATCAGTAATATTTTGTCGTGTTTAAAAATGATGAAAATTTAACACCACGATGTCTATGAGTGGTTTACCTCTAAGAAGTTCTGACACTTTACTGTCAGTTAACGTTGGTATGAATATTCTAGCTTTTTGTTGTCCTAATTTAAGATTTTTAAACTTACAGTCGAACTCTGATGCCTTGAGCTTCTTCAATTGGATTAAAGAAAATGTTGATTCTGATTATCATGCATCTCAAGGATTTATTAGTGCGCTAATTACCGTCATCGTCAAGTTTGTCACCGCGGTTAGTGCAAGGAAATTTAATTTGGAAACCACAAGTTCCGCATGATGTAATATTACAGCCGGCAAACCAATTTATTTAAATTTAACTTAATATAATCTACAGGAAACGAGCCAAAATTTAGGAAGCGAGCAGACAGAAAAGGCCACCAAGGAGAAAGAGAAAGAACTTCTTTTGAAATTTAAGCCCGTCATTGAAAATTTTCTTCATAGAGTTGATCTTCAAGTCGTAGCTATATATGCCTTGCAGGCGACCTGGTTCGCTCTTGAATCACCAAAAGGTAAGCCTCTAGTGCTTAATACTTCAGATTGTATGTGATTGAATCGAAGCAGATGTGGTATGAAATACTCATCATGGCGGAATCCAGTTATGTGTATCTGGGTTGTTGATAAAATGATTATTTTCAGTTATGCTGTTGCGCTGGTTTATGAACATGTATGAACTGGAAATAATTGAAGAAGAAGCCTTCCTGAAATGGAAAGAAGATATACGTGATGACTATCCGGGAAAAGGAAACGCCCTATTTCAGGTACTTAAATCAAACCATTCAGTATTTCAGTTGCTTACAATGTTTGGTACACGATTTTGCTTTCGTTTCTCAGAGTGTATGAAGTATGATTTTAGTAAAGCTAACACTACAAACGAATAGATCAATTTATTTCACGTACACGAAGGATAAGCATGTCATGCCAAATCAAGGGCGGCGAAGTTTTAAATTGAATTCGTATATACAGTTAGTTGTCCAGGGAATAGCGGTTTATTTTATGACTGCTTTCACCGGCACATTCAGTAGATTATGACTATTACTTCTTAGCGTGTGTCAGGAATCAGAATTCACTCTAAACAACTTATGTTTCCTTGATATTAGGTTAACCAGTGGTTGTTGTGGTTGGAGCAAGCAGATGAAGAAGAGGAGGAAGACGACGAAGTGGATGAAGATCAAATTCGAGTATGATAACGAAGTTAGCAATGAATTGAAACTCAAATATGTGTTCTAAGGAAACGTGATGGATGCTGGAGATGAGATGATGATTTTAAATTGGTGGTCGATTTTAGTGACACGCTCATTAGGCATCATCCGTCATCACTCTGTCAGTCCTTATAAATAATCTGTTTTAGCCTCAAGTAGCCTTGATATCTTTGTGAGGCTCGTGATTTTTTACAACATAAATAAGTGCATCAATTATTGTTTCTATACGCAGTATCATTACATTACATAATTTATAGTGCTATAGTAGTAACTAATTCTTTGTATGCTCATTTTATCCTGACAAGCCTGAACCATATATCTTACCGCGCTTTTTGCAATTGCTGGTATGGATTAGTAAAGCTGATTAGTAGTATAATTTAAAAAAATGCAAACTTTTGATTTTACGAGTGGGATTTGAAAACAACATCTGCGAATCGTCAGATGCAGATTAATTTTCTTTATACATACGTAGGCATTGTGATGGTAATAGTAATTATCATTGTTGCTACTAGTGTTAACCATTATAATTTAGTCAGTTGATATTTAAAAAATATAAAGGTACTTGTAATCGAATTTAGGCCTTCCTGATGTAAAATTTGTAGACCCTACAATTTTATGTCTACAAACAATATCCTTGCTGTTCACACCAACTTAACAAATTGTACACACTATACAATTTTATTATTAATTATTATTATGGTATTTAAAAATTAGTAGTAATAGTCTACTTACTATTTGATGCTAACTACGAACCTTAATATGCACTAATATATACTTTCTAGGCCTTTGACGTGAATCGATTCTTTGGAATAAGTTATTGTCATAAATTTATGAGTAGGAATTAAACAAAACACATTGTACTGTACTTCACGTATAGATCATTCACGGTAGCATGTCTATGCTACGATGAACTTATCGTTGTAATTATTATTTGATGTTCTGACTTCGGGGGTTAAAGAGTCGCCAGCGCAGCGGGCCATGAAGAATTGTAACCATGGTAACATTTTTTACAGATACTGAAAAACATACAGTGTACTCGTAAAGAAGATAATGTAACTAAAGAAAAAAAGTGAGAAAAAAATGAATGCTAAATTGCAACAAAATTCCATGTATGTTTGTGTGTTACTATTAACGCTTCCAGGGAAGATTTGAACTGAATGATTTTATGTATATTTGTTGCGTGTCGTCTTTTCCAAGTTGAATTCATAGGTTGAAGCGAAAGATTTTGAAGGGAAAATTAATAAAATAGATTGGCAGACCAATTGGAAGAAAAATGATGTATCTTGGTTACTATTAATTTATTGTCGTAACTTCATATCACTTCGATCATGTCCTGATCCTGATCATGGATATTTTGACGATGCAAAGGTACTAAGTCATACGGGGTTACCCCTGATCATTGTAGTAGGCAACATGATTGCCAAAATGACTTAAATCAACAGAGAACCGTCCTTGAAACTGGTATTTTAATGTTAAGGGCGATTACTGGAAACTTCTGCGCTTTCCTTTAGAAATCTTCCTAATTCAAAACCTGTTGTATTAAATGATTGTATTTTATAAATGCTAACGTTTCGAGGAAGATGTGAAATAGGCATCTTATTAACTAAAAAGCAAGTGATGATGATGGTCGGAATCGGACGCTATGTACATGAAATGTAAAGTAGCAGCCTGCCGTGTTTTATAAAAACTGTA
>JAQFXU010001757.1:0-25762 GCA_034693705.1 Spatulosminthurus flaviceps | reverse complement strand
GCGGTCATATGTCTGAGCGGTCAGGGGAAAAACCCAGTGGGAAAAAACCCCTTTCCTTTAATACTAACTAGAAGCCAACAACATTTTCAATATGAATTTCAAATTAAGCACTTCTAGCTCTCTACTAACTATACAAATATTAAAGCCCTTCTCCACAGGGGTGGGGCGGGGGTTGTACAGCCAACTACGTGGGCGAAGGAAGTTTAAAATCCGCAGTATCTGGGATTTGGGATCGACATCACGAACAGCCTTTTATATTGTAATAATTTCCACTCACCAATCTCACCATCAACGTCTCATTGCCTTCAATTCAAACAACAGCGGTTCACCGTTGAATAATTCTTTCTCCATAGAACCGTGATCACTATCAACGGATGCCAACAACACTAGCATTTAACTATGTAGAATTCCGGTAAGAAAATGTTGAGGCTTGGGTCAAAGTGTGAGTTCCACTGGTATTCGAACCGTCCCTTACTGAAAATACCACTCACCCTAAATTCAGTGTTTAAACCGTTAACAATAATGTAACTTTGATTATTTTTGTAATTGTATTTGTATTTATTTATTAAAGGTCCTATAGGCTTTCGCCCATGACCCAGGAATAATCATTTTTCAACAAATAAATCAAAAATCAAAAATGTAACTTTGATTACTAAGACGAGGACTGGAAGCAAGAGATAAAATTTAAAAAATCACTGTCACAAATCTCATTATATTTTCTGAAGATTGAAATTTGACAAGTTGTAACAATATACATATATACACATAAAGAATACAATGTTACTCTAATATTAATTTACATTTTAATAAGCAGTTACGCAGTGTGAATATCTATAAACCGTTAATCAGCTTTGCCACGCGGTGGGCTCTAAATTTTCCCAATGAAATATTTACTATTTTATAAAGCAGCAGTACAGAACAGAGATACTGTGTTTTACACGTTACATGCAATTCATTTTTGGTGTTTTAAGTTTAGAAGAGGCAGTGCTTTTGGCATTTCGGCATTTGTAGGTATTAAACGTCACTGGAATCAAAAATTTATTTCCTTGCTGGTTGAAGTTCTTATCTAGAGATGCAGGTTGTAGTGCTTTGTAAGTACGGAGCAATAAGCTACATTGGATCATGGACTAACACCCAGAAAGGGAGGCAATATGTTGGAAAGAAAATAGAAAATCTAGAGCCAAAATATTCAATGTGTCTCGTTACATCGGAAGCAATTAATGGTTTGGAAATTACGACAGTAGGAAACAAAGGAAACTGGTTGAGTAGTTGAGTTTCAGTCTTACCAACTGCATTTGAATTAGCTTAAAGCCGCAATAAAAGTGAGGCATGTGAAAGTGCGTATGCCTATTACTAAAGGCGAGGAGAAATCATGTGTATGTACATTAAGAAAAGGTGGGTTTTAGACTGCTGCTGCTTGTGTGATATGCTGTTTATGTAACATTTGCAGGAACTAAAGCAAAAATTATTCGGAACATTGTTTTAATAATTCTCTTCGCTAACAATGGGCATGAGCCTCTGCTCATATGGTTATATTTCTTTTGTAGTTGTACGACTATGCTCGCTTTGCTTCTGCACCGATCGACTTTATTTCATCTTATAGGGGATTCTCACAATAAGACACGTACTGTTTTATTGTTGAGAGGAGAGAATCGATTTACTTTCAGCTAAGGTAAATGCATGGGGTCGTTCTTGGCGACGGAAGGAAAACAAACGAAAGCGTAGCGGGGAAAGTCAAGATGGGTACGGGTACTGGCACATTCCTCGGGATCAACTTACTTGTGTGAAGTTATTTATGCTGGTGAGATATCTTGATTTCATTGGAAAAAGAAACTTGTAAATCATACTGCTGACAAAGGAAGACGAGAAGTGATGGAAGAGGTTAAAAAGAATACTGAAGGAATTCAACCTGACGAGGTAAAACAAGAAGGTCAAACAACAGATATTTTTGACATATGTCAGCGTATCCCTTTAGAATACAGTGCTTCTAGCATTCAAAGAAATTTGATTGCACTGACGGATCATCCGGAACCCAAGAGAAATCTGCCAATATCCTGCTCAGTTGGATTCATACATAAAGGAAGTTTCCTCATCTATCATGTAGAGGGTGAAAACTCACATCAAATCAATTCCAGTCTCAAGCATTCAATTCATCTGACGGAGCTCATCCGATTGACAACACCTTCATCCGCAACTAATAAAATTGCAAAAGGGACTGTTATTCTGCAGGTGTGTAACCCAAATCTGTCCTTGTTGTTAATAGGTGTGTAATCATGCATAAGTATGTAGTTACAAAAATACTCTTCACTTCAGAGCTTGACTATAGACTGTAGACACTTCGCAGATGACAAATTCCGTAAAATATTTTTCTTAGGCAGCACTCCAATATTTTCAATTCGTCGTCAAAGTCATCCACACTAAATGAGTGAAAAAATAATTTTAGAAAACATGTGAACTGATCCTTGTAGTACTAATAAAATTAACGACGATTTTTAATGAATTTAGGCCAAATGGCTGGAAATTACCAACGGATATGTGCTAGTCTTGGGATCAATTAATGGGATCTACTTTTTTGATGAAGATGGGGTGAAGCATATTGGGAAATTCGAAAATACATTAGGTCTGACGGGGTATTCTCGAGCTTGCGCTTCCGTGGGGAACTCGATACTTGCGGGTGAGTGAGTTAAGATAAAAGAGGAAAAATGCATTAATTATAGTGTTTAAAAAAACACCTAAGGCTTTGTTTGCTTTGTTACATCACCTATCACCCTTATAGAAAAAAATAAGTTGTCATACTTTTTAGCATCCCTTGTAAAATTAAACGGAGCTATATTTAATCGATCGATATTCTTATCGACGACTTCCAAAGCAATTAAGGCTTTTAATAGTTTCTATAACTAGCATGAAGCTGATCCTATATTCGTTTGCATATCCTCACAATCACAAGAGCTTAAAATCAAAATCAGCATTCTTGATACTGTATATTAATAAACGTTCTTTATGTCATACCTTGGCTTTAACTGTAACTCTTCAATAACCGTAAAAGTTAAACGCCGGGGCGCGGCTATATGACTTAACAAAATATTATTGCTGCGGCACTACATGTATTCTTCCTTCATCACAGGGACCGATAGCGGAGATATTCTTAACTTTGAATACGATCCAGCCAGGGGATCTGTTTGTTACACTCATCAAAAAGAAAAGTTACACCTTAGTTCGATTCAAGACATGAGCAAGTACCAGCAAATGCTTGCGTCCGGTGACGCTACTGGAGTAATCAAAGTCTGGCGTGTTCAAGATTTCTCTATTGTTGGAGACTTCTTGGCAGCGTAAGTTGATGTCATATATACCAAGGGATAATAGATAAGATATTATTATGTGGTAAAATAAGCTAATTCTACAAGAAGTGCAATTCATGCTTATATATTTGCTGGAATACATGAAAAGAAATAAGCACAGGAGCACTCTAAATAATCAAAAATTACATTTGAAATTACAGAGAGGACTGTGTCACTGGGTGCATCTTATCAGTAAACTACGTTATTGGAGCATATGCATCGGGTGTGGTTCGAATTTATGATATAAAAAGCAAAGACATGCAAGTTATGATTAAAGCGCATTCCAGATGGATTGTCTCAATGGATATAAATGTCAGGCATTCCTTGCTACTCACAGTCTCGGAGGACAATACAGCTAGGCTGTGGAGAATTAGAGAAAAATCAAGTGACAAGGTGAAGCCCTAGAAAATAAACATGTCTCAAAGGTCTGTCAGTAATTGCTTAGGATTAAGTATAAATCTAAGTTATCCTGTCTTTTTTCTCTCAGTCCTTGAGTTTGGAAGATCTCACAACCCAACCCAAAATGATTTATGGCGTTTCCGTAAAAAACCAAGTTCTCGTCGGTGGCTGCTTTATCGATACGCAAGGAACTTCCTTCGCTTTGTCATCGTACGCTGAAAAGCAACTCATGATTTACTCCGTACCAATTTAATGAATTCCCCCGTTCTTTATTTTTTACCGTAGCTCAGTATTCCTTTGTTTTTCACCCTTCCACTATAGTCTCAAGGCCCAAATAAGCAAGAATTCCAGCCTCATAGCAATACGTTCAAACCCTTAATAAATTTATTACAAAAAACTTCAACATCAACTTTCCATGCCGGAAAAGAGGCTATTGTATTACAATAATTTTAACTGCAGCATGTTACAAATATTTTGGAACACGCAGTTTCGTCCGGAACTCATACTCCACAGCACGTTACATTTATTTTCTTGCTTATTTCTTTGGTTTAATAATACATTATGTTTTATAAAGCATTATGTATTTATTTTACTTAAGATACTTTATTATTATAACGCTTATAATACATAGTATTCACCCTGTAATTTCCAGTAAATCTCTTACTCCATGTTTTTTTCCTGCCCCACCCCGATGTTACTTTATCCAAAACCTTGATTAATTCTATTCATCACACCACAGGATGAACACAAACACTCCGGCAGCCCCAGCCGTTAATGTATTTGTACGGGAGTAGTGGAAGTTTTTTTTCGTGGGGTGTTAATAAGATATGGCGTCAAGGTGCCTGGGGTGCCAAAATAATGACTATTTAAATTATCGGGGAAAACATACGGCGTCTAGTTGAATTCGTTATTTAAAGCCATGGGAACTTTTTTGACGGCACAGTTGAAAAGTGCTTTTTAAACCCTGAAATTATAGTGTTGGACGGGGTGCAAAACGCCTCCGGGCCTGCGCCAAAGTGTGTTTCCATCCCAAACGTTAGTTTGTAACCACGTAACCAGTGAACATATAATCAGGGATGTAGGATTCCGAGAGTGCTGGATGTTTTTGACACCCCCATTAAAAGTTCTCGGGGGTGCACGTTTTCAAAAATAGCCAAAAAAGCCAAAAAGATGGCTTTTCCAAAAACATCTCCATAATTTTATCTTTACAAGGACACCTTATGCACCTCTCTATCTCTATGTTACGGGGTTCAAAATTTCCTCGGATAACTTGTAAATCATGTCCGCCCATTTACCCCATTATAAAGAAATCCGGATCCGGACCTATAGGGGCCAGTGCAGTCTGCAGTAGTGTTAGAAGAGTTAAATTTCACAGGATGATGAATTTTATCATGGTGCTTCAAAAAATTGCTTACAATTTTTTCGCTCTACTTTTTTTGGACAAAATTTGAATTGCCGCCAAAGCGGTCAAAATGCCTGTTGTGGAGTATCAAAAATAAACTGTATTTATATTTATATTTACATTTACAAGAAGTTTTATTTAAAGTTTTGCTTAAATTAAAGCATTTGGATTAAACTGCGATTATTCTCAAAATAACTTTAGTGCTTCATTTGTCATTTAAGTTCTGAAATTCCCCGTAGATACTCCCCTGATAATACAAAAGCCGCAATTTTGGTATCCCCTCGCATTATCCGCCATGTTGCCAACATCTGGAGATAAGGTTCCTGGTACACCCAATTGTAATGAGGGCCTCTCACAATCAAACAAATAATCTCTAAAGTGGCTAGTACATGTTTTACTCGAAGAGCGACATCCTTCAAAAAGTTCAGTCGCTCGCCTGACAAGTCACTCTGCCATTTTTTCAAGAAAATTCCTTTAGACTCACGTAGCTGTACTATTTCAGTCAATGGCGAGGGTATATTTAGGGAGCAACTGCAGGATAAAAGCCCAATATTAGTTGGTATGAGAAATCTCGACGCAAGTTACCTAAGCTGGCGGAGACTCCGCCGCGGAGTGATAGTATCTACGGTCCCTCGTGGATATCCGTCAGCCAGCGATTTCTTCAAAGTCGCATTCGCTAGCTATGCCAATATGAATATGACTACGACCTACGAATTTAGTCCTAAATCGCAGTCCCCAAGCGATTGTGACGAATTCTTGGGCTATGCAAAACCAGCTAAACATTGTTACAGCGATACATACCCAACTGTCATTGACAGTTTTCCGTTCTGTTACTTTTATAACTTTGTTTGTAGACGGAATAAAATCCAACTCTAAATCAGAGCAAGAAATAAAATCAGGGTTATTCTCCTGTATAATGCCTTGTGGAATTATTCTGTTGAACTATAACACGGAATCAGCGTTTTCCTTTACATTGTTAGGTAGTAGTTAAATAACAATAATTATTTCTTAAGATTTCTATTGGATTCCAAATTCCAAATCGGTCCTTTTGAGGACACAACTTTTAAGGTGCTACATATATCGCCAATAGAATTCTTGCCCTTGCACACCAATCCCATTGTATGAATGTCGTTAGTTTATTATTAAACATTACTTTGCTGCAACCTGCAATCCTCGTAAAAGCCACATTAATTAATATTACATTTTCACATTTTGTACAAGGCCAATAATAATGATTAAAAATCCACTCTCATTTGTTTTTAACTCAAAATGTCAAAATACTTAAGTATTTAATAATTTATTTGCTAATAAATATTACCGCCTATACGAGCATTGCATTATCCGTTTGCATCTAGCGTTAAATAAGTAGTAGGACATTCTGTGCCATCTGTAGAAGTTTCACGAAGTGCTGATTTGAAGTTGCGGCCAAAAACTTAGGTCAGGCTTACCCCTGTCCTCATCTCATATTCCTTTACCTTTAATAAGAAGGGATCCCGTGCAAAAATAATCTTTCCTGCTACAATGTAGACGAGATAAGAGAGTGGTTAAACACCTCTTGTGTGATCAGTTGGAATCTATATATTATGAGGGAGGATCATATATATAAACTCAAAAGAAGTTTAACAACAAGCTGGATTATTATACTGAAGCAAGAATGAAAGTTGTCAGTCCACAAAATCGAAATGACTGAGTCTTGAGGCAAGATTGGAAAGAATGGGGGTTGGAAGACTCCACAGCTCAACAAAGGTTCATACAGTGTCCTTATATCACACAGTCTTAATATCCCAGTGTTGCTGGATTTACCCTATCTGGCAGTGATCACTCTTCTCGCTTGGGTTGTCTATGGTAATTTTTCCTTGTTATGTAAATATAATTATTATTATATTGTTGAAGCTTGTCTTGAAAACTTGAAAAGGTTCACTGTTTATTGGGTTGAATTTTGGAGACAGCTCTTTGATTTACTAAACTGACAAAAATCCTTGACTTTGACAGTGTCTTGTGAGAGCGGTTGAATATCTTCTTGGATATCCATATACACCATGGCTATAATAGTATAGAATCAATGGAGAAGTCAAAGACCCGATGTGTATTTGTAGTTATGTATTCAACCGGGTTCGAGTCACTCGGATAGTGACAGTGCGGTGTAATTATGTAGGAGAACTTAATTATATTATGCTAAGTTGAGAGGGAAGTTTAGGTATATGTCACTACATATATTTGGATTTTTCTGTAGGATAAGAAATGATTGAATGTAGCTAGTTTGGGAAGACTCTGTAATTTGCATTGAGATAAAATGGAACTTACGACTTTAGAGATAAATTTTTAAAAGAAATGCAAATTAATCGATGTGCGGAAGTTACTTAGGGATGTACGTAATGTAAATTAGATATGGCAATAGAATTTTGGGAGGGCTAGAGGTTTCGGTACAGCTTATTGTTAGTTGCTGTGCTTACCTACTGTATAGTTCAACAGTTGCCGGTATTAATTAAAATGTATTTTAAAATATGAAGAGAATTTGAATATTATTTAAATGAGGAGAGTGACTTGACACGCATTTGTGTTTTTGGGACTGGTGCACCAATTATAGGGAGCTGTAATGTGAATGTAAGTATAGCGCGGCCCTTAATATTGGTTGGGTGGGTTAAAGTGTGGGTTTTAGCATTCCTAAGATAAGGTTGAATGGTAGCGTCAGTCCGTGGTATTTATTCTGGGAAGCTTGTGGCGTCTTGACGTGGCCTCACCGGAGTTGGATTTTAGGATCGTGTGAAAGAGAATTCTAGTGAACTGTATTTTTAAATTTTGAGTGACTCGCAGAAATCTAATTGTTTTTTATTGAAATGGGTGTCGACACAGGTATGAAGCTCGCTGCGGAGGCTATAGACTTAACCCCAGACGAAGGAATGGAAACTTCGAAAGCCAATATTGGTTTAGTCTGTGAGTGGGTTTTGATTTTCTTTTGGGATGAGAGGGGATTGGGTAATCGAGTGGTGAATAATGATGGTGTGACTTATGATTTTCAGTGATTCGAATCTGTTGGTTAATTAAATTTGTGGGATTTGAACAGGTTTAGAGCTAGACAAGGGTGAACGGAGTAAGCATTGGATGGCGATTCCTGCAGATCCGGAAGAGGATGTGAACCATGACTTGAAGCTTCATCAAGTTGGTGTTTCCATGTTTTATGTTAATTTTTGAACAATTTAAATAGAATTTCGTTCTCATGACTTGTCGTATTCTTAGGTGATTGTGGGCAAGAAAGCGGCACGGGATGAAGAGCAATGCATTGAAGTTGAGTTTTACTCGGCGGAAAGGAAGAAAATCACTATGCCATTAGCATATTTGCAGAGGGGGAAGAAAAATCATCAGCGCCTTGACATGCAATTTCCTGCTGGAACACTATTTCATCTTACTGAAGGCGATGGTCCTATATATTTGCAGGGTTCACACGTTATATGTACGTGATTAAATTACTCGTGACCGGTTCTTGAAAATTATTGTGCAATATAGTGTGTATGTGGTGTTAAGTAATTATTTTTGTGCTCATGACTTCATGTCAATTTCAGCTACTTCCCCGGAGGATGATATTATAGAATCCGAAGATGTTGAAGAGGAAGAGGAGGAAGATGATGACGAAACTGGAGATGGCCACGAAATACGTGACCTTGATTATGAGGTAAATCTAGGATATAATGAATGATAGGTGTGATGCTATTGACTGTCGTTATCGATTTAATTAATTTATTCTTATAGACCAAGCCAGGAACCGGTGAGATGGACGAGCAAGCATCTAAAAAGCGGAAACAAGAAGACCGTGAAAATGGTGGTGACCCTAAGAAGCTGAAGTCGGCCCCTCAGCATGTAAGTGATTTTGGTAGTACAATTTACATTTTGGAACGTGTGTTCGTTTTACTGTCGTTGCTTATTCTAACTCTATTTATGGTTTTAAAGGGAAATAGTGATTTGGATGATGACGGTGAAGAAAATGGAGGCGACGGTGCCATGGAATAACACTGCTGATTAGGTTAGAATTGAGGTTACAAGTAATCATGGTCTACATTAGCATGTTTATCGGAACATTATTACAACTGTTTGCTGCCGGTTGCAAATATGCAAATCAAATTTTATTATGCAACGCATTTTTATTTCAGTATATTTTAAGTTTTTCTTGGAAACCTTTTTCATTGCCACATTGAACTTCCTAGACTGCAAAGAACAAGGCCATTCTATTTTACGTTTTATGTATGCAATAATAAATTTAATCGCCAAACACTTTATCATTTAATCTTGTTTTGCATTTATTAGACCGCCACTGGTATCCATCAGAAAAGCGTAGTCATACAATTAGTTGGCGATTATTCAACAATAGCGTTTTTGATCGTTCCAATTTTTTCAATTGAGCACTCCACTACATCCCCAACCTAAAAAGTACAAAGCGCACAATTTGGTAAATACAGTTAACTGAAAACCCCAGTGTTTCAACGTAAAAAATCTCACCTTCAGAAACATAGGTGGCTGACGAAACACTCCCACGCCGGGAGGGGTTCCAGTTAGAATAACATCTCCAGGTAGAAGAGTTAAAAACCTGGAAAAGTAGACATTGATATTTCAATTAATTCATAATTTCAAAACGATAAAGTTTCAATGTTAGATTTGACAGTACCTAGTAATGAAGCTAATAATACCATCCACTCTGTGCACCATTTGTGAAGTGTTGCTGTCTTGAACCATTTCTTTGTTAACAATGCACCTTGAGAAAAACAATTTTAGTTACAACTCCGTTGCATCATCCTGATGTTTTACTTCTTATATCATAGGGTGTTAAATACCTAATGGATAAATTATGTGGATCTGGTAATTCATCGGTGGTAACTATATCCGGCCCCAAAGGCGCGAAAGCTTCCATTGCTTTACCCAGAAGCCATTGACCACCGTTCTTTTTCAGCTGCCAGTCCCGTGCACTTACATCATGAGCAACAGTGTATCCGAATACATGAGACATGGCATCCTCCAGTTTAACATTCTTGGCCTTCTTACCAACGACGACAGCAAGCTCTACTTCAAAATCCAATTCCTAAAAAAATGCTAGAATAACTTCCCAAGTTTCTGTCTGAGGTAAATCTTCAATGTCATGAACACACTTATATTACGTGCTTGCATTTCTTACCTTAGTTTCCTTAGGGTATGGAATAGGATCAAATGGTCCTGCAATAGAGCTAGCAAATTTACTGAAAATGATCGGCTCAATAGGAACAGGCACGTTTTGCTCTTCACAGTGGTCCTTATAGTTCATCCCAATGCAGATAACCTTATCTGGATTTAATATTGGGGAGGTCAAACTCACACTGTCTAATGGTATCTTCGGAGCAGTCTCACTGGAGACATATCTGTTTATTTGAAACAGAGCATCAACACAAATGATACCATAATATTATAACTGAAAAGGGTATTTTGTGACATTCACAGATACGCGAAAACGCAAAATAATTGCAGAGCATATGTTAAAACTTAATAATGTCATTATCCAATGCGCAGCGCTTACTGTTTAATGCTTTCCATTAAATTCGCGTCCTCGGATTGAAGGAGCTCTAACAGTGATTTTGGTGGCGCAAAGTTAACATCTTTAAGACCTGAAAGCTGAACGATATGTTCGCCGAGTCTTACTCCCAGTTGCACCTCTCGGGAAATACCGCTTAGAATATATTGAACAAATCTCATGATCCCTGGAACAAATTAAAACCGAATCAGAACATTGCGGTAAAAAAAATTATGAAAAACATTTAGGGGTCAATTTTTAAAAACGTACTTTTAATGAATTCGAATGTTAAGAACTCGACAGAAAGTTCGGATGAGAATCTGATATGTTAGACCTAGCCAAAAGCTTGTTGAGATGAGACTGCAAGGAAAAGCAATAGTCCTGTATCCCAAAGCGTTATCAAACGATAAGTGAAGTCATGTGTTGAACTACTGCTATCGGAAGAGGACCTCTTCAAGTGTTAGTGTAAATACATACTGAAATATGTTGTTTAATTAAAACCGACACCAAGTTGTCGCTTTTAAGATGGGACTAAATACATGCTTGCCATTATTCTCTTCCATGTAAATTGTATAAGTACGTCATATGTTGCATTCATATGTTGCATTATAAGCCTTTCATCTTATTGCATTAATAACTACTTCTCATACATCAATCCCTTCCCTACGCTGTTAACGAATAGCATACACCGTATTAGACTTTAAAACTACTTGGAACCTGAACAGCAGGAAAAAGCTTAAGAGTAGCATATAACCATCACGTACACCGGTTTTTTTCAGCTTGGTTTTACGATCGAAATGTATAAATTATTGAGAAATGTGTAATAAGCATTGTTGTTTACCACATCGAGGGTGTGTATTCGACGTAGAAAGTCACCAAAATAAATGAATCATCTAATCCTACGTAAAGAGTAAATTCTTAAACACCCGCTTTCCATAGTTTCCCACTGATAAGCCTGCAAGAAATTATGAGGATTATTCTGCGCATTAACCCTTCCACACAAAATCTACTGCGCCTTTCACTTTTCAAGCTTTTGTAATTTCCTCAGATGGAGAATTTATGAAGAGCATTATATACTGTAAATATATATGAGCCACAGCATAATCAATGAAAGAAATCCGCACGAAAAACTCGGTTGTAAAACCAAAATTTGTTTTATTTTTTAGTACATTTTCTAATTCGATTGGAAACCAAACATTCAAATGTCAGCTACACTTAATTCTTCCTATCCACAGACCAATTGGTTCACTAAACTGAGTTTTACATCATTTTTAAACACTAGGCTTGAACATTTCCACAAGTATGCAACAATAGCTAAAGCACTCTATCTACTTCGCAGCTGATTTCTTGGGCTTCAAATAAAGATACAATCCAACTGCTCCCAACACGCCATAAGTAAACATTGCAACCTGAAAGAATCATCACATAAAATTAGGTCGGGCAATTTCGAAATGTAAAGGACGACCTTTTACTAACTTAAAAAATCAACTCTTACATTTGCTCTCCCCCTAAGGGTGATGGAATTAAAATGTTTGTGAATGCCTTTAAGGTTAGCGGCTTCTGGGGGATCTGCTCCAGCCATGGTATATTCTACAACACATTCAATAATTTCATATCAAAAATAAGCAATGTACACTCCAATAAATGAAAAAAATCATCAGTTTCGGTTCAGCACCATACCTTCTATTTCTCTACCTACGTAAATACACACCTATACATGCACCTCATCTCATTTCCGTTACTGCTCTAAACACGAACCCTTCGATAAACTACCCCATCAGATACAAATAACCCTCACTGCCACCGAATTCGTATTTCCTCATTTACAAATTCCAAACGAATAGTCACCGGATTGAATCATTTGAATCCCATCTTAATACTCACATTTCAGACCTCCTTAACCGTCTAACCTCATTAAAGTCATGAAAACTCCTCCACAAAAAAAATCTTCAATATATGTTTCAATCCTTCAGTTTTTATCACTACACTAAATGTAAACTGGCTTTACAGCCCTCCCAGAACTAACAACTTCCAAAATTTCAATCCACTCACAGCATGAAAGAAAGTTCCCTTTCTTCCTTTTTACACTCCGTATACCGTACATATGTACATAATGCTTTCTTCAATACCCTACCGCCTTTGATTTTAATGGTACTTTCCAGGCAAACCCAAGAAACGGCCTCAAAAATTCTCTCCAAATTCCAACGACCTCTAAATCATGTTCACAATTTCTCATTTCCCAATTAACCATGCGAATAAATCAAAATACCATGCTCCCATGTTACTAGCTGTATTTATATACATTTAGGTAAATGTATATAATTACTGCTACCTTCACCATAGAATATTAAGAGTTTTCAAAGTTTTCTTAAAAAAGCGGATATACGCAAAAAGCCCCTGGATCCTTAAATAAATCCCAATCTTTCAGCCAACATTACAAAGAATCTACATTTCTAAATTTAATACTTTTTTCAAATAAGGTAATAAGAAGGCACGGCACCTATGGTTATTTGAAACCATTCCCAATGTATGGTTACGACAAAATCACAATCCCATTATTATTGATTATTTACATTTTTAAAAATATTAAAAATTACCTTATGGGCGTAGCTCAAAGGTGACTGCAAAACTGGAACCAGTTAACCGGTTGGACTTCTTTCGAAATAGTTTTTTTCCCGATTTTCACAAAATTGCAGCAACAAGGAACTCCTTCCCGTACTTTAGAGTGTATGCACTAAAATAATTTGGTTGAGCATGTAGACCTGCTGACAACGACGTAATTCAAGGTCCGCAGTAGAACTGGCACCTGCGGTGGCGTAAATGTCAGGAAACTATTGGTTGATTTCTAGCGGTAATTTTGAATGAGATTTTAGCGCAGAATTTAAAATTGAAAGTTGGAAAAAAGATTTAGATTTAGGGGAATGTTATGTATTTAAGTTAATCGAGTTAATTATGATCACTGCTATTTTTGGTTTGCGTTTGGTGTGCATCAGTTTTAAGAACTACATCATAAATCATGATGAAAGTTATCATCACTGTCGAATGGCACAAGAAGAATTCTAATGGCAACATTGACAACTTGGAGAAATTTTGTAAGAACAGTTCCCACGGTTGTTGTAAAAACTTTTATTGAGTTTTCGAGTGCGTTTTTATTGTATAATACATGAATAACTATTAGGGTTAATATTTCTTTTTGAGAAGAGTAGGTATTTTTGTTGTATATTAATATATTATTTTTGAAAATAATGTTTTATTTAGTTTCAGATTTGGAAGAAGCATTTTCACCGATGCCATTGTGAAAGGCTTTGGAGGAAAACTATTTTATTTGGGCTCGGTGGTGGGGAGCAGAGTACTGGAAAAGTTGTAGCTGGTGAAGGACGAGGAATTGTTATTGTTGGAACTTTACTAAGAGAAGTTTGTAACTTTATTTGTATGTGTGGAAGGATGAGATTAATTGAAGATTGAAGTTGGGGAATTTTTATTGTTGTTTTTGGCTGTTGATCTAGTCCGTCCATATAAGTCTTGACTTTGAACTGGGTTTTTTTTGAACATGCATTGAGAATGTTTTGAACTTCGAAGGGTGACAGTTGGAGAAAGCTAAAATTATCGGTCAAGATGGATGAACATGGACAGATTCATGCGGATAACCTGCCAACAGGGCAGAAAGTTCCTATGGCTTTTGCGACACCAGCGGACTTGTATATTGATCGGGCGATGGATTTGGATGATATGGGAAGGGCATATCAGAAATATTTTGGAACTACGAAATCTGTGTTAATTGATTTGAGCGGCACACTTCATATTGAAGATACTGTAACTCCAAATGCTCCGGAAGCGTTACAAAAGTAATTATTATTTTCATTTCATTGGAGTGGAAAGAACTGTGTTTAGGAATTAGCAAATAGCAAGAGTTTGAAGTTGATTAAAAAAGTATAGCGGGTTCGTTTCTTGATATCTTGATAGTAAAAAAACCAAGTATATTTGCACTTAGAAATCTCGAACGTTGATTTGTACCTCAACTAAATTCGGAATCTTCCCCATCGTGATATCCCATATGATTTTAGAATAGCGGAGTTTGAAGGAGTAATGTAGAAGAGTGGATAGATCGGTCAAAGAGAAGTAGTGCTAATGAAAACTTATTTTAAAACTCACAGGCTTCGAGATGCGGGAATCCAGGTTAGGTTCGTGACAAATACCACCAAAGAATCGAAGAATCTTTTGCATACAAGGCTGATAAATCTGGGATTTTCGATCGAAAAGGATGAGATATTTACCTCTTTGATAGCTGCAAGAAAGAAAATTGAACAATTGAGTTCGTAACAAAAATCACAGAGAAAAGCGTTAAAACAATTTCATGCGATAGTAACATTGCATAGTGATTGTATTATTGCTTCTGGCTTGAACTAAATTTGTTCAACTAATATTGCAAAGGAAAAAAAGTAAATGATAAAGCTCAATCGCGTGGGAATGTGAAATTGCGTGAAGTACAGCTGATGTGATACGTCTATGTAAATTTTCAATGGGGGTTCTTTTTTTCAGAAATAAGGCCCTACTTTTTAATTGAAGATGAGGCATTGGAAGACTTCGAAGGTATCGAGACTGAAAATCCAAGTGGGGTTGTGGTTGGTCTCTCACCAACAAATTTCGATTATACTGGACTGACCAAAGCTTTTAGGCACTACAATTTTCAATTTTTTATAGAATCTATTTCCGTAAAACAATTGCACTCATCTAGCATTTGCAGTGTTTATTTCAATGTTGTAATATCTGATTATTTGAACAGATTATTATTTCATGGTTGCCCACTAATTGCGATCCATAAAGGTAAATACTTTCGTAAAGGAGAAGGAATGCTATCGCTAGGACCTGGACCCTTTGTTCACGCTTTAGAGTATGCCACTGATTCGAAAGCCCTATTGGTTGGGAAACCTAATCCTGAATTTTTTAAATCAGCACTAGGGGATGAAGTTCCTCCTAATGATGTTGTAATGATTGGTGACGTATGTGAAAGTGAAAATATATATACTTAACATTTGAATAGAGTGTTACAAATAATCCTAAAAATAATGAATTTTAAACGTTTCTTTGTGACGTAGGATGTGGAAGACGATGTCATTGGTGCAATGAATGCAGGATTTCGAGGAATATTGGTTAAAACGGGAAAATATCAAAATCAGGACGAATTAAAGTGTCAACCACAATTTCCAACCGTTGTTGCAGACAATTTCAGCAAAGCAGTAGATTTAATAGTAGCAGCTATATCAATTGAAAAGGGTATGAACCTCAAGGTAATTCCCGAAGAAATTTCTAAAAGTGAACTTCAAAGATTGGCTGTCGAGAGGGAACATCAGCGGCAAATTGATGCGTACACGAAGGATAGCGACTGTAAATGCTACCCAATTCCTGAAAAGAACGACACGCAATCCCAGCCAACAAAACCTTCGTGCCTCCGTTGAGTTTACATTGTGTTGAGAACAAGGAGGAGGAGAACAGGGTGATCATTTTTCGTCCTGTTCTCAGGTGAACTTTTGACCAGTGTCGGTAAACGTAAACGTATGTACGTATGAGTATTTTTTTGAGAATAGACTACAAAATTGCTTGATTGCAACATGTCATAACCATAATGATATTTTTCAGTAGTTAGTATGCATTTTTTCGATTCATCCGGTTCTCGATGTGATGGTCGAATTTTTCTAGAAGCGACATTCAATCACAAGCTGAGATAGGGGCAATTTTTGAATATTTTGGGCGTTTTTCACAGAAGATATATATTGCAGCAAATAGTAATAATAGTCGAATTTCGTTCAAAACGGCAGCATTTTCGAGGCTTTCCAAAATTTTAGCCACTTTGAAAAAAATCTCCAGTCCAAAATCCAGAAAAGAAGAAAACCCCCAAATTTCATTTTAAGGATTTTGATAATTCCCACAAAAAGACACCTTCCCTCCAATCGTTCAAAAACTCTGCGGGAAATTTCAACCAAATCGGACCATTCGTTGCTGAGAAAATGCAGTTCCGTTGCTAAGAATTCCACTCCACGATTTTGAGTATTCAGCCCCTTACAATGCAATTATGGGTTGTGCATTAAAGAAGCCGTAAAAATCTAAATTCGTGCCAACTATTTTAAAATACATGTCGATATGACTCGTTACCACCGAGAATTTTGTGTTCTATTTTCTTGCACAATGATCATGTGTAGCTAGTTTAATTTTGAGTAGTATCAGGTCATTATGTTTCTCGATAAATCACATAAATATATGTGCAATTTTAATTCAGATGTTTTATTCAAGATAAAACTCGTAATGACTTGCATTTAATATCATACCAGTGTAAGAATTGATTATTATAACATTAAATCATTTGCTACGCTAACGTCAGCTGTTAAAAAGTACGTGGTTTTTATGCTTCAAAAATGGTAAATAATAAGACAGCAGCTATGTGGCAGCTGAATCAGTATGCCTGGACTCCAGTAATATGTTAACAATAGTAAAACATTAATGTATTTGAGAACACAAGGAAGTAGAGGCGAGACCCCTCTCATTTTTGGATGGTGATGGTACACAGTTTTTGTGTAAAAATTTTCTTTCTTAGAATGATTAGTTAGTGCAAATTTTTACGTGTGTCCCGTACAAAATTTATGGGACGTTTAGATGAAAATTTAACATGTACAATTTTAGTTTCTACTTTACATAAATTGTATACGGGACACATGTAAAAATTTGCGCGAACTGCCTAATTACTCGTCGAAAAAAAATTGGTCTGAAAAAAATTCAATCCGGAATCCTGAAATATATGAACCAAAAACTTTCACCAGTGCGTGAGAAAATACATCCAACTGATCCAACAAACTTATAAAAAAAATAAACCCTGGAAAACATCCAACTAGTTAAAAATCATCGCTCCGCGATAATTTGATGCTGTCGCGTAGGGCGGCGTCAGCCCACCCCAACGTCCCCCTTCACCCCCTTAAGTTTGTAATGTTGAGGTCATGTTAAAATTATGCAAAAAATATAAAAAAAATTTTATTGCAGAAAAACATTTTTTAGGAAAAAATAAAATTTTGATAAAAAAATTAAATTTTGAAAAATTTTGAAGAAAATATTTCAACCAAAAAATTTTTTTATTGCAGAAAAACATTTTTTAGGCAAAAATAAAATTTTGAAAAAAAATTTTTTTTTGGTTTTTATTTTTTTACGAACGAACACGCGGACCGATTTTGACCATTAACGAACTCACCCGAGCTATGACCCTAGGTAATGTTCAGAAAAATTTTGGACGAAATCGGTCCAGTATTTTTTGAGTTATCGTGCGGATGGACGTACGGACATACGGATGTACGGACAAGGCTATTTTATAAGGGGGCTGACGCCGCCCTAAAAACTAAACTTGGCGTGACGGAACGAAAAAAAACAATATATTTTAAAAAGAACCATTTTAAGTTATGATCTTAAAAAGTTTAATGTTAATTTGATTTCGATTCATTTTTGCCAGTTTTTATTTTCTAAAATTAGAGCGCAAAAGATAAGACGTTTTGTCTCGCTGCTGATCAGAAGTACAACCGTGCGCGTGGTCGTATTTTAAAATTGGTGTACATTGTATCAGTATTGTTGGTTCCGTTAAACTTCAGCCAAGTTTTTAATTGTGTGGATGAATAAATATCTTTGGAAATTCTTGCGGTTATATTTTTCGGTTGAAACCTTGTTGAATGAATTTTCTAGTACGTGAAAAATCTAACAATAACGGGAAAAAAACCATGGATCTGTGTACTTTTGGACCAAATAATTTTTTATATACAGAATTATTTAACTAAAATTTGCTGCTTGAAAAATATTCGAACAAAAACAATTATGGATAAAAGATATTCAGACAAAACGCTTTTGACAAAAATATATATTTTTGGAATAAGTTCGTCCAAAAAATACTGACCTGACCAAAAAATATTCGTGGACGATTCTTACAGCTACTACGATAGTACACTATTATTTTTTATGCTCGATTTAATTGATTTCCTGAACATTTATGAGTTACTGAGGGGGGAACAGTCAAATTTTTGTACTCACTCAGGAATAACTCGTAAATAAAGTCATGAACTGAATTTCTACAACCGAATGAATTGGTAGAATTTTGTTCGTATTTTAGGATTTGGATGCTTTTATTGGATGATATTAGACAATTCAGATAGTAATAGTTAATAGTTATGTAATAGTTACCGTATTTTTTGTAAGTGACCAGCATACTTAACATGATTTTGCCACCTGCAGAAAAATAACAAGGAATGTACATTTTTACTTCAATTGTCACAACGTCACAAGTGGCTGGAACATTAGTTCTTTTTTTCAATAATGTTACTACAGAAGTACTAAGGGAATAAAAATCCAGGATATCAGTCTATTTTGTGGGTAGAAACAAAATTTGAAGTTAGTCTATTCGTCAAATGGACGAAATATAATTATTACACATGTCAAATCACCTTGTATAAGTAGTTAGAATGAATCGGAGTAATACTTGCGATAATACAAATGATTATAAAATACAGATTGGTTTTTAGTAACAATATAATCACCTAAAGTCCAAATTTGTGGTACATCGTAAAAATGAAACGTCCTACTATTAGATTAGTATTATATAAACAAACTGCAATTAATTTGGCATCGACTTAAAGTATCTGTGGTTCATATAGAATTCAAATGATAAGTATCTAATCAAATCAGGCCCTGCCTGCGGAAGGTTAATTTATATATTACATACGACTATTAATTAAGTGTCATACCTTTCAACGGCGAGAAGCATGATTTTATTATTAAAAGCGACTTAATGTTATTTTTAACCAGTTTTTAAACTGAAGGTTGTCTGTACATCCCGGTTAATAATAACCTTTATCATCTAATGTTGAAAGTCAACGCTAGCGAATAACTATTCACTTCATGTCTCTTGAACGGATTTAAAAGGGTACTTTCGTGTGGCAGAATACTAATTTCATCAAATAATTTTTGAGTTAAAAATCACCCTCGCTGTTTGTTTACTTGTAACTTGACTGCATTCTCACGTTCATCATGAATAATTTAACAATAGTAGTAACCTGATTTTACATCCCCGATGACTAATGACTGCGGATACCATTTTGTACTTAATTCAACAACCGACAAACCTATTATGTTTCGGCTACCGCTTGCAAAACAGGTTAGCTGCAGAATGTACAATACAATGGATGCAAAAAAATTCGCTGACAGATCTGGAGATCATTTACAAACCACTTATAATAAAACCATGACATCAGATTTTGATTTAACTAAATTAAGTCTTATGCCGATCTTACTATTTATGTGAAAAAATTAGGTAATTTATAAGGACTCTTTTTGTTCTGAAGTCATTTTAAGAATTGAATGACAACATATATCACATGAAAACCTTTGAAGCAAATGGTGCTGTTCTTACGTAAAAATTAGCTTGGTAACTAAAAAGCTTGAATAGCACCAACTAATACCAAGTATGCACTTTTTCATTGTTCAAGTTAATATGATTCAATTTTAGAATCCAGCACCAGACCTACAAATAAGCTTCGGCTGGGTACGCAGAGTATTAAATTACTCCGACATACAATGACAGTAGCTCCGAAAATATTTTGGTATCAAAACTGAAACATTCCTAAGCCCTAAAACAATTGCTTTGAGCTACCTGTGTCAGCAAAGTAAATAAGGAAAAATCTGGAATTTCATCCACTATTATAGCGACACATTACAACCCAGGAAATCTAGAAAACGAAATTAAGTACACTAAAACGACAACGTATAAATGTAAAGAAAGGAATGAATACCATGAAATCTGCGTAATTGTCAAATTACTAACAAATAATTACTACTTGGACACTACGACAACTAGATATACGATCAATTAAAATTAAAATTACACTACGTCTGCGTCTGAAACTTTAACTTGCCTGCGCAGCACCATTTTACAATGTTAGCTGAACATTGCTTTACAAAAAAACTGATAAACTTAACTGCGTTGCTCTAAAAGTATTTTACTTTGAATTGTGACTACAGAAAGAACAAGGCAGTAATAGCGAATGTAGTTTGTAACTTAAAATACTGTTTAGCGCAGCGTAAGAACCTTACTTTAAGACCACCTGACCCCACAAAATAAACAACATTGTCTATAGTACGATGGTTACACCAACACTACATAAACGTCCCTGTTGTATTTTAGAAGGAAATTGCTTGGAATTTTAATGAATTCTAACAAATAATAATAACTGTCCAAAGCAGCACAGCACAGCCGCGTCGTAACAATCCTACGACCGTCATTTTGTGTGAGGTTTGCAGAGTCCGACAACGAGGATTGTTTTCAGTATTCACAATCTTGTCAAGAGCTGCATACTAGGTATGTACTGCATTTACAACCATAAAATTGCGTGATCCCCTTACGTTCTAAATTGCTATGAAATTCGAATGAGTACAAATTGACCTGCGAAAATTTTAAAATGGGGTAATAATTTACATCCACGCGGATCGAGTGTCGCAACTTGATTCTGCCGTTGATCCCACCGACGAGGGTCTACTAGATGCGTGTCCTTGTTGATTTGCGAAGGAAATATCTGGTAGATTGCGAGACATAATTCGAATCAAATTTTTATGAACTGTGACGCGTACTGAAGGTTGCAGGAACAATTCACCATCACAATTCCACACACTGTGTAACTTTTCTTGTTTCCTCACATCACAACCACATGCTACCATTGAAGCCGAACTGCCCGATTCCATGAAAGGGCCTCTAATTATAGAATCTTGAGACGAAGTTGGTTCACAACACTGGACAGGTGTGAAAATAAATTCCTCGACACGATATCTCTCAACAAAAGGTAGCGCCAGCTAAAAACAAGCAATGTCATGTAAAAAAAATTAAAGCCCAGCATAGAGTGTCACATTGATTATATTTTCACTAACCGCTCTACGACTGTCTCCGGCGATTCTCAGCAAATATCGAAGATGTCCAACACGTGATGCTTTCTTTATTAAGGTCAGATCAATATATCCATCCGAAAGATGTGCAAAGGGTGCCATTCCCATTGGAGATAATGCACAGCGACAACTGATATTAGCACCTGATATGCCCAAAAACTTTCCCTCCACTCTTCGCCATTCCCCAGGTTTTTCTGTCTTTCTTGTTGTCAAACACTCCTTGCAACCATTGCCACCATCACAAAGAGTGGGATGTTTATGGAACTCATCCGCAGAAAGTTTCATGTCGATACTTCCTTGATACGTTGCATGTGACATAAACTTGCGGAAACCTATCAAAGGAATATATTTTAATATGCTAAATACTTCTCAAGCTTATCTTCAATTTTGATATAAAATGGGAAACGACCAATACATACCGGCATAATCGTAGCGTTTTGGACCCATCCATCTTAGCTTCTCGGATTGTTGTAGAGTGTCACCCAAGTGACCATACGACATCTGACCGACAATGAAACGATGTATACCCGAATGATTTCTGATAGCACCAACATCCAGTGGCACCGATCCACCTAATAACATATGAATAGTAGCCGTAGTAGCATCACCCGTTCCATGCAATGTATAAGCTAGAGCGTTGCTAGATCCAGCAGGAATCACTGCTACTGGAACAGGTGAAGGTTTCAGAGGAGTTTCATCGCCAGAAGAAGCGTCCAGGCCCCGCATAAGTAATCCGCTAACCTGAGAAAAAAGTTGAATGAATGAGATTTTTCAAAATTAGGCTAACTTGTAAGTGTTCTCAAGATTACTGTACTGTGTGCGTGATCCTAATTCAATTTTTGTCAATCAATTTACAATTGATTCATCACACATCACATCATGTGAAATACATAATTAAAAATTGAATACTTCCGCCAAACTTACCACTTCACACATTGTTCCATCCCCACCGACAGCAACAACAACCTCATATTCACAGAGTTTATCTTCAGACATTGAGGTCAAAACTTCCGTGGCATGATTCCGGTGTTTTGTATTAATCACAGTAGATTTAACATTACACAAAGATAACAAAGGTCGAACTTGTTTTTCAAATATTTTTGCAGCTTTTCTTTTACCACCATATGGGTTTACAAAAAACAGTAGATTTTTGGGCCTACTTTTAATTCCTGAAAAATATAAACCTTGAAATTTAAAATAAATCAATAATTCAAGGGATAATTTAAAGAAAAGATTACTTAACCAAATTCTGTGTTAACGTATAAATCTTCAAATTTACCTTGAATTTTAGAGTTTATCAATGAAAGCCAATCATTGAGCACATTATGATCGCTGTGAGAAAACCTAGTTTGCTTAGATTTCCAGTCATCTGAATTTTTCTTTCTTTGAGCAAAATTGATTACTAATGATTCCCAAGTGGAATTACTATTTGGAATGGATGCTGTAACGCAGCATCCCACCTCGGTCCTATTTTGATTTTCATCACTATTTATGCAATTTAGCAGATCTGCGCTGAGAACATCTTGAATTTTAATATTTACTAACTCCGACAAGTCCTCGCACCCTGAATTTTCAAGCAGAAGCAAACATTTCAATCAGATTAAATGAAAATTCCATCAACATACAACAAAAAGCATTACATTAAACCGTCTTTTCTTCATAAACCAACTTAAAATTCATGTCCAACCTCTTCTCTGCGGACACCAAGTTATTTGGTGGTTAAATAATGCTACTTTAAAGGGCTGAGAGCTGACTTCAAATACATCTTGAATAATGGGCTCATTACTCCCCATGATGCTCGAGAGGAAACCCAGGAGTTTTCAAAATGTATCAGCTCAAATTTTCCTCGTCACACATACGGGGAGTCCTTCAGTTGGGCCAATACTTTCTGATGGGTTGTTCCTGGATTAAAAAATCAACAATCCTTTAGCATTTAATTAGCTACATTAACACCTGTGTTCCATGCCGTTCTATGTACCATTTCATACTTCTCTCCTCACCCTCTGACTCTGACCAAATACATTGCAGCTGCACCGGCTAAATGTATGTTAATGATAAAACCCAAACAATAACGGCAGCTATTATACCATCATTTACAGCAACATTGCCAGGAAAATTGTGAAATTCCCCAATTTTTTCAATGATCAAGTATCTGTATCCCCGTGAAGTCTTCGTATCTGATTTTAAGAAAACTGTTCATAAACTTCTCAACTAAAATTTACGTGGCTTCGTTCTGGTAGAAATTACAAATTACTGCTAGTGACCATGGTTGGCTCAAATTATAACATACTTTGATCTCCATCTTATAGCATTAGCTTATGTGCATGCCATTAAAAATTCATGTCTTCTCTGATGCTTACGTTCCTCCGTCTTAAGGATTAAAGACAGCAGTATATTACTACAAATGCCAGATCAAAGCAACACGTACAAATTGCTTCTCTTTAGAGCTTAACAAACTAAATAATCAAAGGCCATAAGAAGCGCATTTTTTCTCGCTAGACAGAAAATAAGTTAGCTAGTCTTTAGCGGATCAAGTATTCCTTCCTTTTCATGTGAGCAGCTATTGTAATTAGGGCATTCATGGTGGAAGGATTTTGCACACGCTTAAACTTTCCGATCACTATTCCTGCTTTTAATCCTCAGTTAACCAGCTCCTGTACATTCATCTGCGTTTGATCCTCAAAATGTATTCTAACATAAGAGCGTACAAAACATTCAGCTTACTATAAAATTACCCATTTACTTGCTTTGGTTGTTCCAGCGATTTATTATATGCAGCTACTAAAATCGTGCGAAGTGAATACTAAACTAAAAGTTGACTTTATTTAATATATCCCGCAGGAACTAACCCGTCCCACCAATGGTTTCTCAATATCAGGTGGTAAATACTTCTATTTTTACACTCGTCAAAATGGTATATACTTAAACATAAATGGATGAAACGAACTTGTCGGATTACAACGCTTAACGCCTGGGAATATGCTCAGCATCATTTAAAGCATACCATTCGACCATGGGATTATGAAAATACGTACATAAATGTGCATATCATTCCACACATTGAAACATCCGGACTTGTTCTTGCACTTATGTATTTACGTGTTTGTATTGTCAGAAATTTTAAAAGCTATAAATACTTGCATGCATTCATGATAAGTCTTATTTTTTCTACGAAAAGGTGCTTTCATAAAATATAATAGTAGAAGATTGAAATTAAGGTATTCACCGGAAGCTTCAATAATAGACAACTATTTTCATACTGATAATTAAATAAGCTCTCAAACGCATTTACCCTATAGATACGTTTCTACAAATACATATTTGGAATAAAGTTGTTTGGGTCCCATATTATTATAAAAGTTTACAATATATAAAATTACAAATATAATTGCAACAATCGTTTCATTACCAAACAAAGTGTCAACCTCAGGCAGAATTAAAAGTAAACCAAGCCAGCGGATTTGAAAAGACAACACAGGGGTTGACATTGACATGCTAGATTTACCGGCTCCAAAGTCACTATTACTATTATTAAACCACGCGTTTAGGTGTGTGTATTTGTCATTTTCTTTGTAATTCAGAATTTCAACTTAGCAAAGCATATTCAATGTTACAATATTAAATTGGGCAGTACAGTGTAATTGCTTTTACACAATAAAAATACAATAATGCGTTCTTATTTTGACGTATGACATTATGCATAACCTTTTTATTTTTCAGCTTCTTGACAAGAACTAAGAACAGGCAATAGGTACAGGATGCATTAAATATACAAACAAGCTCGAATGAAAGCATTACATAAAAACGTTGAGTATGTTTAGAAAAAAATGACCTATATACACTAAACTTTCATTCTATAATAATAATTACTAGCTAGATGAACTACGACGGAAGAAAACACGTTTTCCCGCACCAAAGCAAGAGTAGCATTACATTTAGCATGAAAATAACATACGGCAAACTATTCAAATAAGAAATATTAAAGTAAACGTCAAACAACCAGCATAAATTATAACATATCGTCGCTGGAGAATCAAATTGGAATAATGCACGAGTTGCGTAAATACAAGGTGAAATAACCACCACCGATTTTTCTGCAAAGCTGAAATAACCACCACCAGATGGCTCAAACGCTCC
>JAQFXU010001756.1:0-25766 GCA_034693705.1 Spatulosminthurus flaviceps | reverse complement strand
TTATAAGAATACAAAGTTTTAAAAATTGTGGACTTGTTCCATTTTGGAACTGAAATGTCAAGTTTAGCATTAAAATATAAATGGACTTATTCCATTTTGATTCTGAAACAAAAGTGGACTGGTCCCAGTTTAACATGGTTCATATGGTGGAAAGTCCTCCCATAACACTAAGATTTTTTGAAAAAAAGAATATTTTCCAAAATTTTGGACTTATTCCAGTTTGATTCTAAGCTTCGCATATGTGCGATATATACAATGAGCGAAGTTATATTTTAGCGCTGCAATTCAGCAGGAAAGGGATCGAGTGAGTGATACGATAAAAGCTACGTCTCTGTGTACATGGAATTGTACCTCATGGTATACAAACAGTAACATATACGTATGGCTGTGAGACCTTTTCCAAGTTTCAATTTACCAAATATATACAGACACACTCTGCCTTACTATTTAATGTGTAATGAGCGGAGGATTGAGTGTCGCTGAACTCTTTTGTATATTAGTTGGTTATTCTCACACTTGCACAATCGGAATTTACTTTTGTGAAATCAAATAATAGTAGAATTAGTAATTTCTTGTTAATATCCAGTAGAAGTTCTGAATTCACAGACCGTTAAATAAAAATATTGAATCTCTTGGTAAGCTCTTTCAAACGTGGTTTTCATTCGGTAGTATTTTAGTCTGTTTTACTGTATATAGTGATGAAGTGGGTTTTTTATCTACTATATTTGAATGCATAGATATGCTTATTTTATTATTGCTTATAATATAGTTTATATTTGTTATACTGTTGAGGGAGATGCTAGAGCTTGTGTATGTGTACTGACTCAGTAACTGTGAGTATGCATGGTATTTAGGGTAAACAAGTTTTGAGCTGTAGAGCTTTACATAGTTTGTGTTGGTGTGTAGAGTGCGCAGAGGAATAAATTAAGACTTGGCCTACCATACAATTGAACGTTAGTATAAGCACAGGGATGAGAAAATGAAAGGTCAGAGTTTTATTTTGAAGTAAACATACTAGTGGTCAATTGTCCAGAATCATTGGGTGTACTTATTGTTTATTTGCTGAGGATACAATAATAAAGTGAAAAGGTATGAGTGTATAACGTTTGGATTTGTGTAATTGTAGGGCTTCTGACGTTTGTATGAAGGGCCCAAACGTCCGTGCGGGTACGTCTAAGTATCGTGGATGAACGTGTGTTGACGAAGATATACTTGCTAGATATATTGAAGAATTGAACCTTCACTTGATTCATAGGAAAAATTCCAGTAACTATTTATTCACCCTTCGTTGCTTTGGTCAAGGCCAGGGGAAGGAAAAAGGCTGAAAATCAGATTATAAAGGTATGGAATTATGAAAAGGGTTTTCATTTGGGAGACTTGGGTCGGAGGGAGATAATATTTGGGAATGAATTTTGATAAATATTTTTTGGAACTGAAGGATTGAGGAGGTGTGTATTTTACACTTTTACTTCTTGTGTGTTGGTGTACTTCCTTAATAAAATTTATAAATAAAATTTTTTCTAAATTAATGTGCAGAAAAATCGAAGAGAATGGACACGCTGCCGGATTCTGTTATACTTATTATACTTAGGAATTTGTCCCCAAAAGAAATTGCGGTGGTGGGACAATGCTGTAGAAGACTACGCCGGATCGCTCATGATGATATTCTTTGGCGTGAAATCTTTCATTCGTATTTTAATATTCCGCCGTTGTTCCCGAAACCAATAGGTATGTATAATTTTCACTGGCATGAAAGTTCGATGATTTGTGTGTTATGACGATGATGTGGATATAGTTGTAGAATTTAATTTTAAGTTCTGAAGGCAGAATCCTGTGAAACGGGTTTGTATTGCGTGGAAACAATTCTGATAAACATTTATTTCCAGGTAAAAATAACTGGCGCTCAGAATTCATTAGACTAGTGGACGAAACTCCATTTGTAGAGGCTGAAGTAATTAAGAAACATACAGATCAGGTTCTTCATGTGTCATTTTCTCATGATGGACAGCGATTTGCAACTTGTGGGAAAGATGCTTATATTTACGTAAGTTTTTCAGGTTGTAATAATATCTGCCTTCCTAGTACCAAGTAGTTGGGCTTCTGTTTGGGTATTATGTGGTAATAAGTTACCTTATATTTGTGTGGTCATCTTACAGGTTTGGCGCGGTGATCACCCCGTAGAAATAGAGTTTCAAAGGCAAATGAAAAAATTCAACTGGAAATATACGCAATTCTCTGAATTCAATGAAAGTGATAGTTTGCTATTAGTATCCGGAGTTTTATTCGGATTACATACTACCTCTGGAGAAATCGCAGTTTTTAATTTGAGGGGTGAGTAAAGTTTTGCACAAGTGCATTTTAAGCTTTGGATCCGCCCCTTTCTTGCATTAGTTTAAAGGAATTTCATACTTTTTCATACTATTCATAATATAAATTTCATACTATGAATTTTACTGCTTTATGTAGATTGTTTTACCCTTCAGTGTCGAATAAAAAGCAAGCCTTACGACATTTTCGGCACATGGTATTCTGAAAAGTATCTCTTCTCTGGTGACCTTCGCTGGTTAGGGCATCTGGTCAGTAAATCAACTATATGGTTAAATAAAGCATCTCAGGAAATCGATTCAGAGCATTCTGAAATTTTCAATAAGATGTTTTCCTTTTACAACCCCCGCGCATCTTCAATACGTTCAATAATGATTGCTAACTGCATAGAAGATTCTTCGGTCAGACATGAATCTGCCAATAACTCCGTATCGGGCCCATTTTACAAAGAAAATTTACCTAGAAGTTCGAATCTTAGCACAATGGATTGTACAAGCGGTGACAATTTACGCGACATAAACTCAAAAGGTCTTAAAGGAACACTTCAAGGAGCTTTCCAGAACTGGAGGCCATTGGATAATGTAGCAGATATCGACTACACTTTAGAGTATCACAACAACAACATGCGTGACAAAATATCTCAGCAGCCCTCTACTTCAGAGAGCTCGAGGTCCAAACCTAGCGTTTCAAAAAGTGTTCGCAAGCAAACTTGGGATCTTGATAGAACTGACAGCACGGAGGAGAAAAGGGCAAAAATAGTTCCTAATCTTGATGGAACCGATTCAGATAATGACGATGATGATATTGATAGCTCGATGTTTGATGATACTAGAGATAGTAAAGATGACTGCAAATCAACACATGCCCAACATTCACCCCCTTCTCCAAGTTCTTTTTCATCGGCATTTTCATCTCGAGAACCAACTTACGCTTCCTCGTCAGATCAAGTTATAGATAATCACGATAAATGGCTAATTTTTACTTGCGGATCAGAAACGTACACGCCTCATCAAGTTGGATTCAAAAGAATTAAACCCTTCAGTTTTCGAGATCGCATTGAACCTGGACCAAGTATTAAAGAGAGGAGGGAAGAATTGCGTAGACGGCATGAGTTAGAACAATCAGGACAACAGGATATGATTGACTACATGGATTACTCGAAGGTTGCGTTTATGTTTGACGAGGCAAGTCTATATTATGACGAGTTGTAATGGTGGTGTAAAATAACATTTTCCCCATATTAATCATAAATGTTAGGAGTGGAGTGATTAAGATAATTAAATCCGAGTAATATGATTTTAGATTGACCATGTTGTAGACCTTCACGGGCATGTGATCGGAATGGCTCTGTCACCAGGTAAAACTTAAGATCTGTGCGATTGTAACCAGTTACCGAAAACTGATTTTTGTTATTAATTTCTTCATTTCTTGTGAACTCATTTATTTTAAATCTTGAACTGGAACAGATCACAGATACCTTTACGTAAACAGTCGTCCATGGCCGGCAGGATACCAAATATCTAATCCTTTGGACCCTCCACCCATAGCTCAAGAAATTGACATTCACGTGATTGACCTGGCAACCCTTACACAAGTTGGCATGATGCGTCGAGCTCACAGGGCTTACACACCAAACGAAGAATGTTTTTTTATTTTCCTGGACGCTTGCGATATGTACCTTGCAAGTGGCTCAGAAGACAAGCACGGATATCTCTGGGATCGGCATTACGGCGTGTCCCTGGCAAAATTGCCGCACACTGACGTTTGCAATTCGGTCGCTTTTAACCCTGCCGATTCTCGGATGCTAGTTTCCGTATCAGACGATGGCACAATCAAAGTAAGTCACGGCATGTATAGGAACAATTACATTAAATCATGAATCGTGCAGCTAGAATTAATCAAGCTTTGTTGTTATTAATTTAAATTTCAGATCTGGAGATCAAAAGATCAGTGTAGACAACTCGGTATCGACTTGTTGACCAAAAACAAAGGCACTACGTTATACTTAAAACCTCGCAGGCCATCCTGTACCACAGCCAATAGCTGCACATCCTAAAATTAAGCCCCCATCTAGTTAACTCGTGAGTGTGAATTCTACCTTATTTGTAGTTATCCCATAATCTGATCTCCCTGACTAAACGCAACCCTGACTTCTTGACCGCGAGCGTCGTTTGCCAACCCAGTAGTTAGTAGAAATAATTACAGGTACAGCAAGGAAAATAAATAGGCTAACATTACCCAATGTTTTGGGACGGAGAAATTGTACATTGTACTCGATATTGTGGCCGCGAGTTTCTGCGTTGTAGTTTCTAATCTCAAGATAAAGTTTGTGCTTTGTGAAATCGTAACGAGAATGATCCCCCATTAATAAAAATGTCATGAATTTTGGCACTGGAGTACGGAAGCGGTATATTTATGTTTACACCCGTTTGCAGAATCATGGCGATTTTTCGAAGCCATTAAATTATAATTATTTCAATTTTTTTCTTTCTTAAGCATAGTTAATTAATATTAATGTATTTGTGAAGCCGTCAAATGTGATGAACAGTTGTGATTTGCACATTTAACTTACTAATAAAACATCATACACTGTGTGTGACACGGAGAAAGTGACAAATTTCGCCGAACAGAGGACGATTTATTTTACACATATTTACAATCAGTTGCTTATTGAGTGGAATTATTGAAATTCCGTGTCCATTCACACACTACCGAGCCTGCACTCCATAATTTAAATCAAGCAATTTATTTTCCATCACATATCTTCCCGATTCCGGTCGCACCCAAAATAGGGTACTTACACAAATTAACATATTACGAAGCAGCGGATGGCTGTATGGGTTGATCCGAATCACCAGATTTCTTCTCCGAATGGCCGCGGCAATGATCACATTCATCATCAGTGTCTGATGAAGATTCTCCGAACTTGTGCGGCTTTTCATAAATACAACAACCTAAGGTACCAACAAACGAATTCATTACAACATCTCGAACACACCACTAAAAGATACAACCCTAACGTGAACCCTGTAATGTGCAATATAAAATAGAACTCCTTCGCACTAGCTCGCTCTACATCCATGCTTGAAACACACACCAAGTTCCTCTCAAACCAAAGTAAAACATTTCTTTAATGAGATTCAATGACACATCAGCCTACAACGTCTAAGCCTGACTTACATTTTGACTTCATTTTATTCATATGCTCATTATCTATCGTATCCGTGGTCCAGCCAACTTTCTTCTTGTTCGGTTTTTTCAGTTTCAGTCGCAAAACGGGCTCGGAATTTACTTCAGCAATCTAATTTCATGAAACAACAACAAATTAATCAATGCAACCTGCATGCACTATAGATTACAATTAAGGCATTCTTAAAATACTCAAAAAATCCCTTTTATGTAATTTCATGTATGATATTGAATTGTGTTAGTTACCCCATTAGTTGAGGTAGCTACCTCGACAGTAACAGCCGAATCAGAAACTGCTTGGTTCACCGCCTCAGCCATTATTCCTACCAGTCCACTTTAAGTCCACTTAAGAAGAAGTTTTTCAAAGCTTTTATTTAAAAATAACTGGCAAAACTGTAAGTACTGAAATCTTCTGTGAGAGGTACTTACTTACATTTTTTGAAATAGTTATTTCGACGGGTGTTTGTTAGTTGAATATTTCATACTTATTTAATACAATGGTTTCCAGTTAGTTAATGACTGAAACGCACTTTATTATTATTGTGCAGCAAGTTCATATAATTACTGTAGACTTAGGGGGTTTCAGTTTCGATTACTTCATTTCGACTGATTAACTTTACACCTACTGCCACAAATACACGGCGCAGCGAAATATTATTGACAGCGATTTTTATTGCAGGGAAAGGTAAAAATACAATAGGTGTGAAATAATTTGACTGTCAGTACTACACCACTTTTAATGTGTCAGTCTTAAGTATGCTTACGAGTATACTTTTTAGTTACAGCGATAAAAATATAATTCAACTAAAACAAACACCACAACACTAGTAAGTACACACACGTAAATGTAGTTGTAGTACAAGAACAGGGAACATCAAACGTTAGTTTTGATTGTGTGTGTACATTCAATCACATTGTTTCGCTTACACATATATGTACACAATGGGAATAATGTGCAGGATCCGAAATTCCCACGTAATTGTCCCCCAAAGTCACATACGTTGGCGAGTTGTTAATTAAACCGCGAGATGTCGTTTATTGTACATTTTTATTTGAATAAATTCAAGTGATGAAGGAGAATTCCTTAGAATGACAAGAAAGGTATTTAACAAAAAAAATACTCAATAGTCAATGTAAATAAAATGTTAGGATAGCAGAAAAATGCAGTAAATAAAATAAAATAATAATGAAATAAGTAAAAGTTTACAAGGTCTGAAATCTGAAAAAGGGTCCAAAAGTCAACCAATGCCTCAAATACCAAAAGAATTTACCCAAGAAACGTTTGACCAAAAATCTTTTTTCTAATAATATTAGCCGACCGAAGCGAAATTAGGCAAGACATATTTTGTCCACAACTCATGCGAACACAAATACTTAAGTCTTTTATAAATACGTTTATCAATCAGAAAGCTATGGGTGTGACTTTTTTTTAAATAAATAAAACATGTATTTGATTGAAGCAGAGATTTTGTATATATCACTACACATATTTTTTAATTTACAATATGTGCATAATACGTATAGGGATGGGTGCAGATTTTTTCAGAAAAAAGACTTACCATGGCTTTGTAAATAAGCTACATTATTTTTTAATATAAATATAAAGTAAAAGGCAGGAGTGGATGACAAGTTCTTGCTTATACAATAATAATTATTACAATTTAGTGCAGATTTCTAAAATCGGAAAAGGACTTGCGCGCCAACATAATGGGCAGGGAATTAAAATCTGAGGAGGCTTAATAAGAATGCGATATTCGCTGATTTTTGAGAGTGGGGTCAACTTCCGTATCAAATACCCTTGTCCGTACCTCCCTCGGCAGATTAACTCCACAAATAATTGACCAATTTCGTTCTTTTTTGGGGAATTTTCCTTAGTCCAATAGTATACGGATAACTTCGTTATCGGTTGAAATTGGTCCGTGTATTCGTGACATTTTGCAAACCAACCAACAACATGGGCAAGGGGGAGGAGGTTGAAAACAATTCAAGAGGGTTTAATATAGTTTACATAAATGAGAAAGGAGTTTTCTGTATTGTAATAACCGAATAAATTTTTGTGGTCGAAATTTCTTTTCGCATAAAAGCTGCTTGGAACTAATTGACGTATTTCTTGGCCGAGTAACTTTTGGATGAAACCAGAGGTCAAAGTTGATTTTGGACAGCTTATGTCATAAGAATATGCAAAATGAGTTTAAAAAAACACAAATGCAAAATCAATTTTTTGAATGCAGTGTATCTTTTATTCTATATACACGAAGATTATTTTATTGTCTAGCACACAATCTTTTATGTCATCATTTAATCTAAGGGTACATTTCTTATGGTTAACATATATTACCCATTACGTCACAGGTTGACAGGTTTCTTATGTTGCCTCAAGAAGCTAAACAGTTACTACATGCTGTCAAATTTAATAGGTACTTACTTGCATCGCATAAGTTTTGAATTTACTAACTTATTTGTTTGCTGACCCACTCGCTGATGCTTTTCTAAAGGGTAAGCAAGTGAAGCTGTGGTTGAACTTCTTTAACTTCTTTACCGACTACGACTAATGGTGAATTTTGCCGAAAGCGTTTCAGAGACAGTATTGTAAGTTTCACGACTAAGTATTTTCGGCAATTTGCGAAAAATATTGGCTAACAGAAAACTGAAATTTGAGACGGTATAGAGAGCTATTACAGGACAACTCAAAATTGTAGAAACATTCTAGGAAAATAAGTTAGAGAATCGGCATCCGAAATCCAAACAGCTACTTTACAAAATTTGTTTACATCAAAATATTCAAAACACACGATTTGCTTTCATAACCGGTAGATAGGGCACATCATGATGCTAATCAAAGTGGAAGTTACTTTGACTTAATGGTTTAATTACTTGACGTTGCGAAAACGCCGAACTCCCAGAAACATGATCTTTGAATACAATTTTTTGTTGCTGGGTCAGATAATTATAACACACAATGTAACTACCTATAGATAGATTGTATTCTATATAGTAGCAACTTTGAATTGTCGATTCGTAATTTTATAAATTGGTAACCATTAATTTTACTAATACATACTCCGTTCTAAAACCACAAAGAATTTTATAATATTATGAATCTTCATGTTACACATTGGTCAAGTTATCAGTTGCCTCGTTTAGCATTGATTTGTATTTTTCATTACAACTTATAAGCTTTACACATACTTTAAGATTCTTTATTAGGTCATTGAGAATCCCAATTTGGTAGGCGCAGCTACAGGTATTACAATTAACTTTCATTGAACTACTTTTTCGCAACTATTGTATTGTGTCTTTATTAAGGTATTTATCAAGTCATTCAGAAAAACGTTTATCAATCGTATTCTTATTAAACATCTTTTTGGAAAAATAATATTTAACAATTTAACTACTCAAATCGTTTGCACCTGGAAGTTTGTATGTACTGTTAGTATTTGTGTTAAAAATTGCAAATAAATCAAAAGGTTTTTGTTCAATGTTTTCCCTGAATGTTGTTTCAAAATGGTTTAGGTCGTAAGTTGTTTTGTAATTTTGTTATTCAAAAATATTACAATTTTTCATCATTAAATTACTCTACCTAGATGTTTTGTATTTATGTATGGCTGCTTTCTCTGGGCTAGTTATGATGGAACTGATATTAATTGCAATTATTATTGTCCAATCAATATAAAGTACCTCATGAAAGTCAAAGCTGTTCAAGCAAAATTAGTGAAGTCTTTTTTCTCAAGATTTGCGTACAAATATTTACTTTTAATGTAAAACAAAATTGGAGTGTTACATCAGCCTGCTTTCAAATAAAACTGAAAACTAAAGATGTTAAACAAGAAATCAAAAAAGCACTTAAAAACTCACTCGCATGACACATCATGCTAGTGATAGTATTACCACAAGCAAGATGTAATATATTTAGCACAACTGACAACGCATTCGTTACTAATAAAATCTGTGTTTGAAGTTTCTACATGTCTATCAGCCATGGATCAATAATTCAAAATATTACATTCGTTGACACGAAACGCTGAAACTAATATACGAGTCAGACCGTAAGGCACTTTTCTCTACCCCCTATTCTCTTCCACATCTTTGACGGTCTCAGGAAGTCTTCTATTTCTTGTTTCTGGTAAGAGAATCGATAGAAAGCCAGCGGCGAGAGACACCGCTCCAAAGATTAAAGTTGGGTAAGTCTTATTTCCCTTTCCCTAAACAAAATCAATATGTTGTAAGTAAGAATTCGAAACGGAATTAATCAGAGCCGATAAACAAAACAATTCACTGAACAATATGAATGATGAACAACATGAAGAATGTGCATATTACCACAACATCGACGATAAACGGAGCTAGAACAGAACCTATACGTCCAATCATAGATGAAGTTCCCAGTCCATAGGTTCTCAACATTGTCGGATAAACTTCGGTGGCATACAAGTAGACTAGCGCGTACGCTGATCCAATTACAAGTTTTCCGAATAAAGCAAGGATTACGATGAACACGGATCCTAATATTCAGTGATGACAAGAAATGTTAAAAGTTAAATGCATTAACACTCCATCCTCTACAGTATATACAAAATTCATCATAATTTTACTGGAGCGCATAAACAAAGTACCTTCAGAGAAAGCAAGAGAACTCAGCAGGGAAGTTCCGCATATGAGCAGGAACCCGCAGAACACTGGCCGACGTCCAATGTACCGGATAAGAGGAGGTACCATAAAATACGATGGGATTTCAAGGACTCCACTTATGAACGTGTAGCTGCATATAAGCACAAGTCCAAACAATTCTTTATTTTAGAGCACTACTTTCACAAAAGACGTTATTTAAATCCATCTTTTCACACCAAACTTGCTTACATATATTTGTCCGCAGATAAGTTTGGAGCATTCAAGGCGATTCCATAGTAAACCATAGAAATGGACATCCAGCTGAAATATATTACCAAAGTTCTCACTCGCATCCGAGGAGACCTGACCAAGTCGGCGTAACCAGCTAAAAGTCCCGTCACTCTTGACTTCCACGTTATCTTCTTTATGTCTTGTTTTTCCTGTGATAAACATGTCAAATTTTTTAATAATACCTTGCCAGTTCGTTGACCAAAATATTCCTCTCCAGTTTACTCATGTGTCTTACATACGCACGTACATCATACACTCGTACAAAACTTTATCTTCTATTGAAATATCCAATCCAAAGATAGGTTTTGTAGACAACATAAATTCAACATTTCTCACTTGATCAGCAATCCTTGCAGCTAAATCGCCAAAGTTTTTCGGAAGTAACGCAAGTTTTTTGTTGGTCTTCGCCATATCCCTCAAAATAACTTCTGCTTCAGACACCCTGCCTTGACGAATCAACCACCTTGGGCTTTCTGGTAATAGCCACCACGTCAATAATAGGATCACAGCTGGTATAGATAGTGCTAACTGTAGAGGACGCCACGACCTAAAAAAGTAAGCAACAGCCGGTAAAGCCATGTAACCTACTGCAAACGGCAAGCAGAACAAGTTGCCAGCCAATCCTCGCCAATCCATTCCGATGGATTCAATCACTAAAAAAAAGAAAACATATTCTTTAGGCTATGTAAGCACTTACATACTATGCATTTAGGAATTTTCGGAAAAAAGAAATAAATTTATTGTAGCTTTCAAAATACCCAAAAACCAACAATTCCTTACCCAGCACATATGACGTTCCATAAATTCCGGGAGATGAAGCTCCAAGAATGAACCGACCAAGCATCATTAGTGTGAAATTGGGTGCAAGAGCAACGAGTGGGGCAGCAATGATAAAAACTATGGTAGCCACCAAGATTGTTATTCTCCTTCCAATTTTGTCCGACAATGCCCCGAATATAGGTGATCCACACAAGATACCAAACATATACATGGCCTGCACTGTTGACGTCCATCCTTCGTCACCGCATACAAGGTTCCACTGCGTTTAATACAATAACTCTCAGAATATCATGTATCAAGAAAAAAAACGAATTTCTCATGCAGTCGTCCTTCGCACTGACAAAAGAATTCTGCAGTATGTAAATATTGCAAACCGGTGTAGTAAATAATTCACGCAATCCTAAAAACTAAGTACTTGCACTCAAGCAATTGTACTTTTTTAAGCCTCCAGAATAATCATTTGAAGAGCGGCAGGCTGCAGCCAACCACAAGCTCATGCTAGCAGCTTTTTTCGTCATTTACTTAAATTATTAGTCTCATCACCAAGGTCTGGTTGAGGAAAAACCTGTGGGCTGAACACTCAAATCGAGTGGCTATAAATCAGTTCAACTTCCTCCTTATTCATTGATTCACTGTTGATTCCGCTGTCATCATCAATCACCTAAAGAAGTCAATGCAGACCATAGCACGACTAACCTTACAATTGCAGTACACATTGAGAAATTGAACAGGAAAAATATGACAAAAATTAATGATGACCAAATCACCGCCTTCAAAAAGTGTGACAAGTAAATAAGTAAATACTAACGAGATAAAAATTATAAAAAAATTTTAAATCGACCTATGTATATTTGTCTCGGGAACTCATGATTTAATGAGGCCGTGATTTAACTCTATAGAATGGCTTACTTCCACTGCACCCTGCTTCAAAAACGGGAAAATTTACCTCGCTTGCAATAGTTGTTTGGAAGATGGATTTGTCATAATCAAATGCATCACAGCTAACTGCTTTGGTTGTGTCAATGTCGCTCAGGCTGAAATTTCCCGTGTCCCAGTTTCCATTTACACCAAAGTGCAAACATGTTTCAAAATCACCTTCTGAATTCCTGCAAAAAACGTTCATAATTAGATATTATTACATTTTTACCTAAACTCAACCCACACGCAATTTTTACCCGTTTCCTGCCCGAGTTCTTCCAGCGTGAATAAATATGTACATCACGTGTACTGGTTATGCATTACGCGCACTGCATCAGAAGATCAATTTGTTTTAAATGAACTAACTACCTGATTGTGAGAGGCTCACTGCATAAATGATTCAACAAAAAAACCCTTATGATTCTAAACTCCGGAATCTTTCCAAATAATTCTAGTATTGAATTGTAGGCGTTTACTACTATTTATTTTTAGCGATTAAAAATGATACCTTGGAATAGTAAAGTTCTTCAGGTCAGCCACAGAGTAATCCGGAAACGTCTCTGTGGGTAATTTGCACCAATGGTTAGGTATGGCCCCAATGAATGCATAGACTAGATTGTGAAGAGCTGTCATGAACCCACAAAATGATGCTAGCATAAATACCTGGAAGCGAAAGTAAACATAGGATGAGAACATACTTAATAATGTGTCTTTACTGCACATTTGTGCGTCACCTTCGTTATATTTACAGCTATGTCATTTGCTCAGTGACCAAAATTCCAGTCTTCTGTTAAACAGTGAGTGCACTTATCACAAGCAGCTTTTAATACATTTTATAGATACTTACAATATGTACACTATATCTTAAAACTTGTGAAAAATGTGTCTACACGTGGAAAATACACCTGAAGTATGTTATTTTGTTGCTAAATTTAGAACTGAAGAAGTAGGGCAAAATTCAATGCATTGCCAATCGTAAAAAAGATCACATTTATAACACAATTTCGTGCATGATGTGACAATATTCATTTATTTTTTAAAGGTAACTGTTACGTTACATTGAACTCACTTTAAACTGCCAAAATCCAGCATCTCCGCAAATTTTAAGTAAATCCTCGAAATTTTGGGCGGCGGGGCCATTTGAGCTGTCGTTGGAATCGCTAGAGGTGATTGTCACTTCATCCCCGGAATCTCCCTCACTTTTATTTCTACCCGAAGACTTGGGCATGCTGTCGACTTTCCTCGCGGTAAAACGGTAAGAATAAGCTACGTTTTATGTAACGTCGACGCTGCTGAAGTACGAAGTTGACACCACGAACTTTTTATTTGGCACTTTACACCTCAACACTATATGGTATGTTTCTCGACGGCTCGTTTAGTCACCCTAACGTGTTTGTATTTTGCTACTACTACGTTCAAAGCTGTGCTTGATATAAAAATCCTGCGTATCCCTCAAGTGTGTGAGAAGTTGAGAGAATAAGTGGTAACTGGGAAGATGTTTTTGTATACACAGGAAAGATTGTGAGGCTGTATAGGACACTTAATTTTCCTACGATTGATTCTGTGATGGATGGATGCAGTAGCAGTATAGTCAGTAATGGGAAGAGAAGCATTAAAGGGGTAGATATAGATGGAACAAAAGACACTTTCGCTTCTAATGCAAATCAGATAAAGAAAGTGTGCAAATCCCAAAAGCTGACTGCAACGAGGGCTCTCGTGGGACAGACCAACACAACACAGATTGCCTCAGGCAATAATTGCCACTAACCTTTCCTTGCCGCTAGCCGTCACAGCAACCATATAAGCCTTTGCTAGCTGCAGTATCCCTGAGAAGTCTTTTGTGGAACCCTCCGCACGAAACTGTTTCACCGACGACGGCCACAATAAAAATTATTTTTCCCGATAACTACAGGCAAGTTTATGTTTACAGAATACTAGGGTCAAGCAACTCAGGCTGGATAACACTGGAACAAAATGTGTGCCTTAGGGAAGATAGGAAATAGAGCAACAAGCTTCTCTTAAAGGAATAGTCCGCGCTTCGCTTTCGCATCCCCACTGTTTTAACTTTCAAAAATCAACGACACTAGAATACACGTGTCTGCAAAAAACCACAACCTCACTAATAGAATATGAAGTTTTTAGGGTTGTCTGAAAATAAAATACTAACCAAATCCTTAAATTCCTGTAGAAAATATTGGAAGATGTAAATAACAAATCAAGACAGTAATTAAAACGCGGAACTTATTTCAACGTTTTAGTAGGGTCATTTAAGCAATATTACTTAAAGCACATGGCACTGAAACTCAATTGTAATTGCACGACTGGGGTTCTACACTAAAGTGAGTAGAATTTCTAGCCTTCTAGCATCTACACGTATAATAGTTAGAAAACTTGTTCCTGTCAGCAAATAATTCTGTAGCAAATTGCTTGGATTTGAATTTTTTTATGCACGAAAAAAATGTGCAGTGTGTGTGTCAAAAAACAATATATCGGTCAGATAAAACCTATTCGATGAGGAATCCTCTCCTACGGATGCTACGCATTAAAAACGAAAATTCCCAGCTGAAACGAATATTTGTCCAAGCCTTTTCGCAACTCAAAGCAAGAAGCAGGCAAGCTGAAACAATTCAAGCGGAATTCCTCCTAAGGACTTAATATGCTTGAAACAAAGTTATTTAAACCAATATTCCTAGTTTTTTTCCATAAAGTATTCCCCACTATCTTTTGAAGGGTGTTTATATATGTAAATATGTGTTTGTACAAGTTTGAAGGTTACGTTTTACATCTGGAATTTGAGCCGATAACACTGAGGGTAGTTCATTCAGTTATAAATACACCACAACAAATACTTGAGGAGTAAAAGTGAACATGAACTTTTAGCCCCATCAAGATGGACAGTAAAAGGACAGATACTATCACTTGTCGTCGTCGGCAGTTCGGGTGTATTGCTTGGACAAAAACAGTTGATTAATGCTGTGATAGTTGAGAGCTCAGTCGATGACGGCTACCCGGCTTGTATATCTGAAAAAATTTCGAAAGATTACCCGCTTAATTAATTTAATCAACCACGAATAATCCTTGTATGTACAAAATTAAACAATAATAATATTACACAATGCAATCAAAATAATTACCTCCGGATATATGCATACATTATTATACAACTACGCCATCCAAATAACTCAAGCACAGAACATACAGAGCTACACAGTCCAGATGAATTAGTTGAGAACTCAAATAAGGTCAAATAAATTCTAACGGAACAGAGCTTAATTGTCTCATTAAAAGATGTGAAGTAGTTATTGAAATACATATAACGAGTGACGCATAAGACAAACGCATAGTTCTCTGCCCATCATCTATCACAAGATGTAAAAATACTAATTGCCATCAGATTCATATACTTATGTGATGTGATGCATCAGAAATCAGAATCTTCGCTTCATTAAAATGTTCGCTGTCGCTACACTTACATTGCTTACTATGATTTAAACTACAGCTAAACGAGTATGAATTCATTTAGATATAGGAAAAGCTAATTTAAGAGTAGTAAAAAACTGCTAGGAGATTTTTTAATAAAATTATAATGACTTAATATGAAGCAGAGCATTTGTCCTTAATTTCATTTTTCAAAGTTTCCAAGTAGTTACGCAAGGACAGTTTGAAAGGTTTGTAATTAGTCTTACAAAAAATATTCTCAAATTGATTTTGAAAAGCTACTCGTCAGTCCAACTGCCTGATATATACTTGAGCCACAGACCACCACAAGGGATTTATGTGGAAATACGATAAATTATTAACTAAGCTAATGACAGCAATTGCTTCGTTCAGAGTTTCAAGGTACATAGTTATGGGGGTTAGGGTAGGAGTTCCGCGGATTCGAACAGACGTCGGTGCCTTATAAATAAATAGTAGTAATATTAGGTGTATAATGCATGATCTCGGGCTCCAGCGACCCAGAAAAGACAAATATCCTAAAATTTTGAATCTGAAAATGACCATTTCAGGTAATTAAATAGTAATTAAAATAGTAACTATCTTACTATCTACATGGAATTGTATAATATTCCCACCTGAGTGAGTTGGTGTTCACTTGGGCAATAGCGCAAGTGACATCACATATCTTCAACTTCAATATCAATAGCAATGTGTATCTAAATTATTATATAAATCTCTCATAACTATTTGTGTTTATTCCGTCATGGTTCAGTACCACAAGAAACACTAATTGTAGGATATGAATGTGTCTGTCGACGTGACGACTGCAGGCTGTGCACGTGAGGTACATATTACATATATTGTATATGTAAAGGATATTTGTTGTTGTTACTCCTAGCTTCATGAAAGTAGGCAGAGACAGCTAAACCTTTACTGGAGGATAAAATGATCTTTCGCTGCGACAATAATAAATTTCTTTTGAGGATAATTTACTACAAGTCTCCACGAGCGCATCTGTGTAAGTTCATGCTCTACAGATATACAAACTATATAAACTCGGATGTAAAATTTCCACGTATGTAAAACATTGTGTGTGATCACATAGTTATTATAAACATAGACATTATTGATTTCTTGATTTAACAACATATCATACGATGACCATTTAAAAGGGTTTCAATGCTGATTTTTGTTTATGCTGTACAATAGTAACGCAATCCTCGTGAAGCCCTGAGACTTGCCAGATGATGACCTTGAAGATCGTTCCGTTTAACACGATGTAAGATGATAATCTTTTCATGGAAATACGTGACTTTTACCACTAGCTCTGGATCAGCAAATTAATTCCATAGAAGACGACTGATTTGATACATTTCAATGATAAACATTTAACGCTTTGCGTTCGGATTTCACCATGAGCTTGTCAGTTTTGACGGATGTATATATGATGTTGTTTCTGTGTCGCACTACATATTCATATAATCTGCAACAGACTATAGGCTACTAGGCCAGATGAAGGTGGGTTAGGATACAAGCTATATGCGATATGTTGTAATCGTATAGGACATATCATAATGCAAAACTTAATGAAACTCCACGTTAGAATGGATCGAAAATTGTTACGACGTTCCCATAATAAATTACAATCTGAATCCAAGAATAGAATTTTAGCAACTTGACGTAATTTAGTACAGCTAATCCTGAAAAGTTTGGGGTACACATAATTCTCTATGGAAAATATTTGCTCCAGCAGCTCCTAAAACCATAATTATTTGCCTTCCACGATTCTTGGTGATGCGATACTTTTGCATCATTGCATCTAATTTTACTGTTTGATACCAGCAAACAATGCTACACCCATATTATCGTTTGGTGTCAGAAAATACGTTTAAAATTTTAGTTTGACTCTTGCACACCGTCATTGCCAATGAATCTTATCTTACGAGGAAAATGACAGGAGTTTACAATTTTATGTGTGACAATTTTGTGAATTGACGCTTCTACTGGTTCTTATTATTTATGCAAAAATAGTTAAAATTTAAACTTGTAGCCCTGAAGAGGTGTTTCTACAAAGTACAAATGGGCCTAGTACTGCAAATTTTAGGTGGTATTTTTTATTTTCCCAGTATGGTTGCAGAACAGGATAACGGTGATAAGACAACAATATAAACTGCTGATTTACTTATTTACTAACTATTTAATTTTTACAGACTTGTCTGTGATTTTTTAAATGTAAAGTAGTTATTGGTAGCTAAAATTTGGCGCCGTAATACATGCAAAAATCGTAGACTTTTTCAATGAAAGATAGCTTTTAATGGCAGTGAAGACACTAAGTGGCAGTTAGTAAAATATTTCATTTTAAAACATAATTTTGAAAAGCATGTATGTACATATGTGCTTATTAAGACATTCTTGAGAAAATCGAAGAGCTCTTAAGACTGGTTCGGACCTTACATTTAATTAACTTTACACAAAACTGACACATGCAATGAATAATGCATACAAAATCAAACTAAGATATCAAACTGTATTATGAAACTAATATGCAAACATTCCGCATCAAGTTTCAAACGAAATATTATCCTTATAGTTCACAGTTTCGTTTTCTTGCAGCAAACACTGGTGCAAAAGGACTTTGTTCAGCTTTAACTCTGAAAAGGGTGTTTCCGAGCCAATCCAAACAGGACGAAGGCACACATCATTCAAATCTTTCATGTTGTAAAAATTGCCCCCCCCTAACATTGCCTATTTTAAAATAACATCATTTATGAAAAAAAGAATGTACCATTTTGATTGCAAACTATTCACACATTATTTGGCAAATACTATATCACTTTCTAGAGCAGGAACTAATTTGAAATTTTATTTTTCAAACCTTCTAATGCATGACTGCGGAACAGAAATTTTGGTTATCAAAAATCAGATAAGATTTGTACCATTTAGCAGGAAAATATTTCCAGTTAAAAAGAGCATGTCGATGATAGCTCTACAAAATAACGAGGCTGAAACCATCAGTCTAGTCTAGTCAATGATAATATTTGAAGGAAACAGTTATTGCAAATTAATCACAATCGAGTTGAATCAAAATGTTGTTACGTAGAACAGAAATGTGTTGGGTAATGCGATACTTGTGTCTAAACTGGACTCATTTATACACGTCTCAATTTCCTCAATAATATTCAAAACCTTGGCCAAACCCGCATTGTTCCTGAAAGGTTGAATGGACATCTAGAATGACTTTACCACTAACAAACGGAAGCCTCTCTATTTACGTCAGTTACAGAGAATCACATTAATTCTAAGGTCAGAGGTTACAGTGCCATTAAATTACAGGAAAGAATCTGGAATTCCAAGAACCTTTGACTCAGCTACTGGCAGGCATAATAATAATACGTTTGTTATGTCAAAAACCACATATTATAATGTGATTGATTTCCCTGTGTATAAGTCCGTAACTAAAGGTAAAACTTCTGAATACACATTCATACAGTGCAGTACATTGGCAATCGGAGCCACGAGATGTTACAACACAACTGATGTAGAAACCTTTGGAAAACCTTAAAGGTGAATGATGCAAAAGTATGAACTATACAACGTCCCGAAAATAAAGCCGCTTCAACTATACTTCATCAAACTGTACCTACAAAGCTACCAAGACAAAAATTCCTGTATTCCTTCTATGTATCAGCTTCACAACATACACAAAAACAATACATTTTAACTCTGGAGTCACCAGTACTGATTAAAGCAAAGTATGATATCATGCTACGCTTAAAATAGCACATCTGCATTTGACATGCTTCGTGTGTTGGAAAATTGTATGACATAGACACTGTAGCGTTTTTCTTTGACAAATTTTAAGCACTTAAAAAATACCAATCGAATCTCTAATAGTGTCACAATATAAACTACTGCGAGCTAGAAAACTTCAAAAGTTTCGGCACGAAACTAAAAGTGCACTACTATCTCGACGGCGCAATCATGTGTACTGATCAGTACTTACAAAACATTCTTGGGACTTAAACAGAACGGATACATGCACTTGGGTGAAAATTCTGACTGAATCATCTTCTGTCATTAAGATGTTTGGTTTCAGTATTTAGCACCATTCGAAATATTTGGACGAGCTGTTGGAAAAACTGAAAACATTAAAAATTACATCACGATAGGAAACGACTACACTTTCTTACGTATACACAGTTATGTACTAAAGGGTATATTCAATTATTGGATATTGGTAAGTACTCAGTACTCAGAACATCCTTAAAAAGATACGTGCCGTTGTTGCTCATGCTCATCTATATAATAAATGTATCCACAAGTGGCAACATGGTAATGTAAACTCATCATGGTGAACTATAAACAAGACTTGCTTTCAATCAAAAGAATTACATTGAAAACTCGTGTAAGAAGGGCCTTGATATTCAGTTACGTAAGCATTCGAATACTTAACGCGATGAGATAATTGTTTAACGGGATGCAACCGTTTATAATTTAATTTTCAAATCTTTCTACCTTATTAACAGCAACTTCAAACCTTACATACGATTTAATGGCAATGGCAGCCTTTCATATCCAGCAAAATTAAATCTTATCACCAATATCTTTGTCATGGGTTCTTAATAGGAGCTTAAACTCTCAGGTTTCCCAAACTAATCAATATCCATGCATATTTGTCAACTCGAACTAGTTTTGTAGATTATTGTATTCAATCAGTGGTTATGACATTTGTTTTTTATCATAACCATATTTGAATCCCTTATTTCCTTTGTTTATGCATTCACAATGATGCGCTCATGATTTGTACCACAGCTGAAAGTTAGCCTTATTCAGTTATCAGTCAGTTTGAAAACGTGATGCCATGAAGCTTTCCAGTAATTCTGTAAAGATTCAAAAATTTTGAACACAAAACAATGACACAGTACAGGACGGGTGCGAGTAGAATTTAACTGAGCAATATATTTCTGCCACTTAACCTTCGTAACTGACATTGAGTTATAATTTATAGTAGAGAGCAAAATAATAATTTTTCCCATTTTAATCAAACCTTCTTTGTGAGGCACACATGAGAATATGGGACTATATATCTTGAGAGATACACATTTTGAAATCAGATTATAGAGCTATTTTATCAAATACTGTAATATATGCATATTCAGTATTTAATATATTCAATGCAATCAAGAATCGGATGTACGCATTTCTACAAACACCTTAGTTTCCAACTGAACGCGATTTGATACTTTTCTACTTTACTTTACACACTGAAGATCCGCAATATTTTGGGTTTCACTGCAAGTAATAATGGCATGCTTAAATAATGTACTCACCTTTTAAGCAGAACCGTAATTGAACTTGTTTATTTACATATATTTAAAAAATTTATCTATCAATTTCCAGAAACTTCATAAATATGGATTTTAATTTACAATATGGTTCTTCGAAACAACCGTAACGAGAATAAATAGACTTACAAATTTAGTACACATGTACATATTTGCAAATAATATTCTGCCAACTAATACTCATGACTGATGTCTCTTACTCGACCACTCAAAACAACATTAATTATTCACATGTCGAAAGTAATTGTGCCTTAAACAATATTGTAATTAACTACAGCTTCGGATATGTTAAAAAAAGAGCTAGCAGCACCAAGCAGGGCTAACCGGCTAAAGCAAGAAAGATCCATAAGTCCGCTACAACTTGCTATACGTGCCTGCACTGTCTTAATAGGCTCTTTTGAACTCCAAAAGCGGTTTAGATTTAGGCCCTTTTAGCTTGCAGTCTTCATGTAAATAGCTTCTTGTTGAATTTAGCCGACGGTAATTGTATAAATATTAGGCATAAAGTAGACTAAAAGGATTCAAAAGGATAGACAAATTGCTCGATAAGCAAGTAGCAACTAGAATGTAGCTTACTTGTTTAACCGAAAATCATTAGAGACAATACTTGTAAAATTTTCGACGGCATGGCGCACAGCGAAATTACTGTGACAAGGGGCCAAAATAAAAGATGAAAATTACAACTTTTTCCGATGATTAATAAGCATAGTTAGAAACAGGACTTCAGTAAAAAAGGCCTTTTTCAACTGCACTTATGACATCATCACATACTTAAAACAGAATTCACGGTTAACGGTTATTGCATGGCAGAGTCAACAGGGAACGACCTACAGCGAAGTGAAGGTACCCATTAAATTTTACTTGGAAATTAGGGGCGAGCATTTACAAACACACTGGGCAGATGACTATCACAGGACTGCTTCCTATATAATATGTAAGACTATTTAGTGTTACCATAAGTCCGCATAGGTACATAGATAGATATGGTACAGCAACAGACGGTCAATATATTACGTGGGTTACCTCAACGCTAATAAAATACGAAGATATTAAGTTTACCCGGAAAACAGAATGGAGAATTTTACGTTACCAATATACCAAGTATTATGTAAACCAAAGGTTTAAATTCCTCTGCATAATAACTTCTTATGGTGTGCACAGTACACAAACGATCGTATACATGAATCATAAGAATTTTACTTATGTACAAGTAAACTTTTAAAGTACGCAATTTCTCATTGAACATTTATTTCCAATCTCTATTTCCTTGGGAATTATAGAACAGTCTACTCAGCAATCTTTTTATGGTAGCTTCAAACGTAAAACTATATACTTTGATAGTTCCATGTAAGTAAGTGTAACAATACAGAGATTGTGAATGCCTGGAGATCTTTTTCAAGTAAAGGTACATTGTACAATGTTCTGCTCGCAATTGCTACAAGCGCTTCTATTAATAGTAGGTATTTTGGGAAAGCGCTCCTTTAATTAAGCGTGATAGAAGATAGAAAATCAGAAAATTACCAAATATTTTAGAAATATATGTACGTCGCGTGAAATTCTCGATAAGAAAATAAAAGTGGGAAACACTTTCACATACCAAACTTTTGCTCACAAATTCACAATCAATTATTATGAATTCTCTTTTATTTCAAACTTCTTAACGACACCAATCGTATTTATTACGTTATGCTACGCAGCGAGAATAATTAATTCAATTCTCATAACGCTAATGAAGGATGACGAAATGTTGCTAATAATGACATATCTCCATGACAGGTTGGACAACATGCGAGGGCGAGCTTCGTTAGTTCCAGGCTTTTGAATAAATTATTGTACTTCTTAATACTTTATTACGGAGACTCATTTCTCTCGATTGGGCTTTCTCAGTCCAAATACATTGCCTTAGCCGTAAGTAATCATACTATTTGTAATAATTATTATCACCCAAAAGGGAATGAAGTTTGTATTGTCACATCGTGTCAGAAAGTCAGAGAATTAAGTGGTCGTTCAGATCAAGTTGCCAATTTGTGTAGCATATCCAGAAGTTACAAGAACTAAATTAGTCTTGGCTTACTAGGTTACTAATTTCTCCACACGTCGTATTCACTTGCTAATTACAGCCACAGATGGATTAGGATCCTCTTGTCACTACATGATGTAGACAGACGTTGCGTTGGTCTGTAGTCGACTACAGACGTTTTGCGTATGTACCATGAAATTATGGTTCCACAGTCATAGAACATAGTAATAAACCATCCGAACTCAATTTTAGACTTGATACACATACTATTCCAAACTGAATAAGCACACTTCCGTACAACTGGATATGATTCTAACCTTTTAAATGTAAAAAAGGATTTAGAAAGCTTTCGGAAGTTGTCTTGTGTGCGATAAATTATCCACATCCCTTTTTTAAAGCCTTTTACATTTGATTTCAAAATGCTAAGTTATGAAAGGGAAATTATTTTAAACTATATTACTGTCAACATGTATCAAAAACATTTTTGCCTATTTCTGACTTTCTGACCTAAAATATATATGCACCCCAATTCATTTCCCGCGGGAATTCGGAAACAAAACCGAGATAATCTGTATGCAATGTTCCGCCGTATGTAAACCATAGCGTCTTTTCAAAAACTGATACGTTGCAAAATTACAGGAAAAACGGGAATTTTACAAAACACGTCGTCAACCGTCGCCGACAGCACGGGTTTAACCGGTTTAGGACTCCCACTTTAAAAGGAAATTTTATCTCACATGTAATTGCTTTCACTTTTACTGGAAACTGGAACTGAATCTGAAAATTTAAATTAAAAGCAATGAGAGCATTTCTCCCACAAACGGGAAAACTTTTTAACTACCCCTGCTCGACGAATTGGTGTATTTACAGGCCCAGTCAACAATCCCCAAGAGCTGACTTGAATTCAACTTCAAAGACAAGGTGACAACGTCAAGTACTTGCACGACACAACCAACGAGTCAACGCTTGGGAATTGATGACCCGACCCATTCATTACACCTTTGGCTTTGGAAAAAATGATAATTGGACCAATCCGGCTCAAAATATTGTCTAATGGACCCAATCAAAGGCAAAATTTGTCTGTTACCTTGCCACTTTGCTCCAATTTTCGGGATTGCTACCAATAATATTCACATCCCCAGGGTTTCTGTGCAGTCGGAGTCAGATTGTGAGCATAGCCAATTTAGTGGTCATCTTTACGTAAGTCATTGTGAAAGTTCTTCCCATCCTATTCCAAATTACATTCCCGATACCTACCGAAATAATGGCCCACTTGTACACATTTTACTGGCTGATGTGTGTTACTTTGATGAAACAATGTAAAAGTACTTGCCCCAAATCCTAAAAGCTACAGTAAAAATTCTGAATTCTCTTGCAGTTATTACATTTCTGAAGCCTGTACAAGATCTTATCAAGTATGTATTAAGTCAACTTAAACCTAAATTCACCGTGCTTACCTGTAATCGCGATTGCTTTAAATTATTCGATGCAATATTTTCGGTGAGTAGTGTCGCCCCATAAAAGTGCATTGCTTTTCAAAAACATACAACTTTCCAAATTACTTTCTCGGGTATATAAAACGTTCACGCTTTATACATCAACTAAAGAGTACAAAATTGTCGCAATGGATGCACCGATGCACCCACTTCGTAGATATTATGCATTTTCTAAAAGATACAAGGGCTAAGTACAAAATCACCCTTTTTGTTAAGAGCATCATTATACTCTAGAGACCATTATAAAATACTTCGTTAATAAAACTGTTCGCAGATGCTACTGTAATCCATTAATCCTATTGTGTTATAATAGCTGATATCATAGATATGCCTTATCCCTAAGAGCACTGATTCTGACTCAGATGAAACAATCTGAAGTGATCTACTGGTCATATTAAAAAAAGATAAGGCTAACACTTGTTTTACAATCATGCAGGTTTGTATTTTGGTATTTCTTTCGTCATTCCACATATGCTTTTTCTGAGTGATTTCATAAACTCTCGTATTTTCAATAAACATGTATAAACATTAAATTCTGATGGGACAACAAATCGCTGAACTTTCCACTCTAAGAGATTTCACACTCGAATTTCAGTGAAGATTCCTCAACGTTGCTCTTCTTGTAGTAAGTCGGAGAATTAGTTTTAGTTGAAAAGAATAAAACTATTGCATCCGGAAGCTCTGCTTACACTCGATATGTATAGATATTCAAAGTTACTGCAGCATTAATAAATAAAATACAAGGCAGGATCTCTCTGCTCTGCACCCAATATTTATGACTGAGGGCGGAAGGCTATAAGACTATCAACGAGCAATGACAACCTACACGTGTACGCTCCTTTAGAATAATCTCTGGTCGATATTTTTTTTATTTTCACGGCAACAGTAGCTGCAAAATACAGCTATGAGGTAAGTGCTTTTGCAAACAACCAAATTTTAAAACAATTTTGTTCATTCTTGCTATGTGAACCGGAATTTCGATTTCGGATCGGATGGCTCAAAACGGAGTAAGTAAACCTCCAAAAAATGATCAGATTTTACTCGGCAAATAAATGCCACTTTTCGATGCTTGCCAAATGACACTGCATTACATTATACAATGGTTCTTAAAAATAATTAAATAATAATGATCAACTTAAACTTCATTTTAATTTTTGGCGTACAATGCTGTTCATGCCATGAAATGATATTCGTCAAAAGGTTGTACACTTAAGTTATGAAAAAGAACTTGGCGAGTGAAAGCCACAGCGCGCAGCGTCAGTTACTATAAATACATACCTATATCGTCGGCTAAAGTCCAAAAGGAGCTATATGCAGAAATCGCTTAAACGGGAATTAGCATGTACTACCATGTAT